>OZ014454.1:1954479-2228792 GCA_963966035.1 Acleris laterana | reverse complement strand
AGAGTTTTTAAGTCCAACCATATTTTTTTTATTCTGGCAGCCTCACATGTGTACAGGTGTATTGAACAATCCTTTCCCATCGTTTCTTGTCGGAATAGCTCGTATTTATCTTGCTTTCTCAGTTGTCTTATTGACGGGTACTCAAGCTAATTGAGAAAGCAAGATAAATACGAACCTATCCGACAAAAAACGATGGGAAAGGATTGTTCACTACATCTGTACGGGCATGACCTCGATAGTTACCGTACTGCTCGAGCGCGGCCACCTCGCGCCAGACCCAGTGCATCGGCGCGTGCGGCAGCAGGCCGGCCAGCAGCGCGGGCGCGCGGCCGGCGCGGCCCAGCAGCTCGGCCAGGCGCGCGGCGGGCAGCCACCAGAGCATGTACACGAACACCGCGATCGAGGTGATGTGTTGCGCTAGAATATTCATTTAACTATTAGACAATAGTCTTGCCGCCACAGTTAAGGTCTGATTTTTATTCCCACAGAAAAAATGTAAACAAAGGTGTTGCCGTAAACGAAAAACATTTGCAGTATTCAACATATTTTTACTTTCCACAATTATAAGAAATCGACTTTCTAATAAAAACTATATATTGTAATTAAGATTAAAGAATTTAACTTGTTGATGACAAACTTCATTTTGATATAAACTCTTTGTTGTGTTAATTTAAAACGTGAAAACCGTTTTTTCACGCATAATTTATTTATTGCACTGGTATCACTGACTCGATAAACCCGTGTTAACAAGTTGACGGCTGCTTGAAAGATTTAAGATAAGATAAGATAAGATAATATTTTATTACCAGAAGTTTACACATTGAGTTGCTTAGATCTAGGTTATGCATTAATATTAATATACGAGCATAAAGTGTGTACCCTTGACTCGGAAACTAGTGAAAACTGTATTTTCCGCGTCAGTGATTCCTCAATCAGAAATGGTTTAATGGCTATTAATGTATAACAACACTAACGGCCACTTGCACGAAAGAAAACTAATCAAGTTAAACAGTTTAATCAATATTAGTAGTAGTTCGATACATTTTGACACAACTAATTAGTATTTAACAATAAGGTACAAGTGGCTCTTAGGACATAAATATACATAAAATTTGAGACATTACTTCACTCGCTTCGCTTCACCATTGGTGCTCCCGTCGTAATCGCTTTCCAGTGACTCATTTATGCGATTTTAATTTCAATTATATCTCAAATTTATTTTTATATCACTGTTCGAGCGAAATGATAACTTAATATTATATTTCTTGCTGGCCCAAACTTTGAGATCCCCTGTAATGTCACTTTGACAGTGACGTAACTTTGTTTTCATTTTTTCTGTGGGAATAAAAATCCGACGTTAGGCACAGGGCTCGGAAACCTGGTTAATTTTATCAACTCGTCAGAAGTGCCATACATTTCAAAAAGAGCATTTTCATTTAGATTCCGCTCGGAACAGAATCAATATTATTCGGTTTTGATCAAAGAGCAAAATTAAACTGTTCCTGCTCAAAAAACCGGTTAATTTCGCTCGCTAATTTGTTCGCACCGCCCACCAGTCCCACCATCCCCTTCTCGTCTTTCCTAATAGGTTAGTAGCTAGCTCTTCAGTTAGTTGCATTTTTACTTGCTCGCGTGACTTATGATTGTATGATTTCAAGCAGCGTCGGCCAAACGATACTCCATCCATTTGTCATTTGAAATTAATCAGGTTAATCCGAGCGATCATAACGCTCGCGAATCGATTCTGCTCCCAGCGAGCGTTTACGAAAAACCTGGTTTAGATCCATATTAACCGGTATTTTTCGAACCGTTCCCAAGCCCTGATTAGGCACCCGTAGCTTAGGTTTATGTTGTTCTATTAGTATTGTTTATTTACTAAAATATTGATTGTATAAAAACTTACTTGTGTTAATCATGTACGCGAAAGCGAATGCCAGGGCGATGATGCTCGTAAAGTGTAGTAGAAGCGCCACGAACAGGATGAACCCATTGGAGTTCGGCAGGAAGGGCCGGTCCGAGGCCGTGAGCAGGGCGGAGCACACCGAGGCGTAGGCCACGCCGGCCGGCAGCGCGTTCAGGAAATGAGATAGGCTGAGCGTGTTAGGAGACACGCCTACCATACGCACCAGCTCCTGTCATAAAGTAGGTATGAGCTTACAATCAATTTCGCAACTACGTTATTTTAACTAGTCAGCAGTCTCTTTACAGTGCAATAGCTTTTAAAACAACTTTCACTCGATATACAGTGTGTTACCAGCATCCTGGCTTTTTTTAAAGTAGGTTAAAATAACGTATATCTGTAACGTAACTATGACATTAATTTAATTAATAAAGAACTTTTCAGGCTTTGTTAACTTTCTAACAAAATGTTAATTGCCAGCAATGTAAAGCACAGCCATTTGACAAATTTAAATGACAGTCGACAGCTACTTTGATTATTATGATCTGCCCCCGTACCACGACATGCCTTGTACTAAGCAACAGCGATACTGATAACGATGAACACGCAGCACATGCACTACATTAAAAATGGACAGTATCTAAGAAAATTAATTGTGAAGTTATTTTAATTATTTTTTAATTGTTAATACTTGCAAACAAATGCTAAAGCTACATATTATCGGCAGTTTTAATAAATGCCCGCATGCCGGTAACACACTGTATACTCTTATGCTAGTCTAACAGATTGTATCTGCATCCGAAAGATTTATTATGAGAGCTTTATAAAAATGTGACGTAAAAACGCGAGAGGGTGGGTCTCCCTAGTAAACCTTAAAAAGCTTTAGGAAATTGTTGTAACTAATCAAAAATTAGGAGAACTACATTTTTACAATACCTGAATGATCATACAGACCAGACCTAATATAGCTTACACTTACCTGTATGCCTGAGTTCTTTTCTTCAAGCAAATTAGCCATGAGGAACACAAAGACCAGCACGAGGGACAGCGGGCACAGCCAGCTCAGGATGAGGCATATCATCTCCACTGAGGAGTTCTCCTTCGCCTTCGAGTACGGGAACTCTTGCAGTGTCAGATTCTGAACAGGGCAAGGGAGGAATGAGTGCGGGTCGTGTGCGGCGTTTCAAGAATACCATTAATACCATTGTGGGGGGAGGGAGTCGGTAGCCTAGTGGCTTAGGTTAGGTTAGTGAACTCTCGGCCTAATTTCGGCTGCAATCCGGCTAAAACCGAATCTAGGCTCGGGAGATTGCGCACTACTATCGAGCATGTTCGATGCACGGCGCTGCGAGCGACGAAGATTAATTTTGCCGCGTCGCGCTCAACTTTGCATGTTGTGGCAATTTTTGCATGATAATGTAGATATTATTTATTATTCCGGCGAAACCATGAGCTTAATTGAAGATTCGATCTCGGTTTCGACCGCAAAAACCAGTATCACTCGGACACTACAAAAGATCTTCTGACACAAAAGATGATAAAAGAACGAACGGGTAATTCCACGATAATGTAACGAAAGTTACCATTTCAATTAGTGTTTTTTGAAACTTTTAATGCTCATATTTTTGTAGATTTAAATTTAATCACGTATATAGAGATAAATGAATACTTCTATTTTGAAATATAACTAAAAAAACAAGCAGAATGCTACAAATTGGTAACTTGCGTTACTCTCTGCCATTGCCTCTGGAATTGCCCGAACCAGGTCGAATAAAACACTGTAAAAAATAGGTATCTACCTGCTTAATCTCGGCGCCAGTCAGCAGGTGGAGGTAGCTGGTGTCCACAGCCCATTGCAGGGCCACGAAGGGCTCGTAGATCGTACCTGAAAGCATGCACGAGAGTTGATTGATGACGCAGTTAGCCTAGTCTACGAGGCAGGTCTTGGGTTCGATGGGGTAATATTTGTTAGTATTTATATTTGAGTCTTGGATGGTTTCTAAGGTCCGACTTTTAATTGTGTTCAATAAAATTACAAGCACTTCAAACCGTAAAATAATGATACCACACATAAAAACTCATAGAGATGCACTCCATTAAGGAAGTGAATGATTTGTTCAAAGAATTAACTAAAATGGCACTGGTCTAAAAGTAGATTGGCAGACAAACTAATATCTGCCCTTACCGGGATTTGAACCCAGGACCGCCAGCTTCGTAGGCAGGGTCACTACCAACTAGGCCAGCGCGTCGTTTTAATTGATACAATCGCGCGCCTGACCCTCTTAGGGAGGTAGCACACGGCGACTTTTGTAGCGATACAGTCGCGCGATTCGTATCGCTGTCACTTTTGCGAAAGTTGCACTCTGATGTGTTAAAGTGACAGCGATACCGAAAGTCGCCGTGTGCTTTTTATTCTGTCGACAGGAACATACCGAATGACTCATGGTGACCTCGATTGCCGTCTCCTGCTTCATAGGCCTGCGTATCGAAGTCGTTCTTCATACGAATTGTGTATTCAAGCTTATTCGGCCAGGTTCCGTTTAAATTCTGAAATAACAGCGTTATTTAAAATAAGTTATCAAAACGTTGACAATACGAATACAGGTCAAAAAGATGCCTTTTACTATGTAAAATAGAGGCCCTGACCTTGTTTCGCTCTGGTACAGTCACAAGATTTAATTTGGTACCCACCTTAGGTCCAAAGTCAATCTGACATTCTACAACAATAATGCTGAGTTTCCTGAAAGTTACAAATGACTTGACATCTCTAATGACATTGACGACTTCAAGCATATTTTTCTTGAAATGGGTCCTAAATTAACGCTCGTGACCGCACAACAGAATAAAACATAGAGTTAACCACCAACAAAAACTAATCCACACACAAATTTATAATATTACTAGCGACCTGCCTATCGCTTCGCTTCGCTTTATGTGATTTTTCCGTAACACCCGTAGGGTGACGGAACCAGTAATGGACAAGGACCAGTGATGGACACTTGATTTCTATTTTACAGAAGTTAAGGGTTATTCATTTGTTTTGCAAGTGCAAGTTAAGTCCAATACCTATTTAGCAAAACACGATATTCGCAAAACATGATCTTTATAAATAGTCGGGTTTTGTTATAAAATCGTAGGTAGGTTTTGGTGATGTCAGATTTATAGCAGACCCGGAGGGCCGAACTACCCAGAAATAGGAGCTCCGCGGCAGCGAAGCTCCGTCAACACTGTCTAATTCATGTGATAATAATAAAGTTTTCCTAATGTGATGATTTGCGAATGTCATGTTTTTCTTTTATGATATTTTTCAGAATATCATGTTTTGCGAATATGATATCCAACGACGGAGGGCATCCAACCTAAATAAATCAGAATTTATTATACACATGAACTTTCCGTCCTAAAATTATGATGGCTTAAACCAGTTTCATGCGGTTAACCCATCATATTTTTTCACGGAAGGTTTTTAATGTTGCGTGGTTTAGGAGTTAGCGGTTACACAGACAGACTGGCGCGGAAAGTGACTTTGTTATAAACTATCTAAAGAAGAAGTAGGTTATAATGTAGACTATGTATGAAATAAATACACTTTTAGGATACATTATTTAATAGGACATTTTCTCTAGGGTTTGTGCTACAATTTCACCGAACCTGGCATTCGTATGTGTTACTTTTTTTTGCAAATTCGGAGATATCTGGATTCCAGATGTATAGCCGGGAAATCAGTGGCAGTTGTACGTCAGGGTTATCACTACTACGAACACATTAACAAAAAATGTTATTTAAATAATTTATGACTTCAAAAAATCTCAGACATCTCGAAATCATTTTGAAACAAACTATACTCGAAAATCTGGGTGCAGACTCGTGGTCACCCCAGTTTGTCACCCCAGTGCCTTTCGACGGAGCCCTGCCTATGGCAGGGCTCCTATTTCTGAGCGATTTGCCCTTCGGGCATCTTAAGATACCTAACGAACCTAACCTACCTACTTTTGCGGAATAAAAATTATTTCTGACGAATAACCGACTAAAGCGAATAGCACTGGGGTGACAAACTGGTGTGACCACGAGTCATCCGCTGAAAATCTAATTAAAGAACAAAATCTGCCAGGTCCCATCAAATTTCGTTATTTTAAAATTATTTAAAATAATGTAACTCGTGTAACCAGTAATATAAGGGTAAGTTTTATTGATAAAAATATCTGCACTTAAACCAAAACGCAGTAATCAGAGTGAATGTGCATCCGTTGAGGTTAGGATTTCTTGCATGATTATATCCTTATCCATAAATGTAATGAATGTAAGTCACCATCGTGAATTGTATACAGCTGTGATCGATCTGAACCTTCTTTGCGTATATACTATTCACGTTGTTTCTAATTGATATGACTGGGGCCTGCCAAATATATGAGATAACTGACCTGTTTCTCTTCTAAATAAGTGTCGAACTAAGGCTGCGTTTCCACCAGAGCTGTGCGAGGCAAAAGAAAAATCCACCAATAGGATTCTTTTGTTTTACCAGCTTCACTATCCTATTGGTGGATTTTTCCTTGCAACGTCGCTTAGCTGCCTCGCACAGCTCTGGTGGAAACGCAGCCTAAATCCCGTGTGAAACGCATATAATGTAAAATTGATATTGACATGTATTAAACTATATAGGTTATATCAAATGAGAGTCTGTAAGGTTATCGTTCAATTTTATTAATCCTTCATACAATAAAGTAAATAAATGATTCATCATAATTATAATTAGAGAGCGGATTTGAAGTGGAGATTACAAGTTTAATATGGATATGACTAGTACGATTGGTTAGATAGATAGATAGATCTATTTATTGGATATCATGTTATTTATTGGTCTTACTACTTACTTGCCGCAATGCAATCGTATAAATAGTTAAATTCAATAAAATTTATTCTTGCACCACCCTAAATAAAGAAAAAAATCTAAATAAAGCAGCTCAAACAATAGATCCTATTTATGAAGAGTCTTTTTGATAGTTCCTGTCAACTATAGCACTGGTCACATCCATATTAAACTTGTAATCGCTACTTCAAACCCGCTCTCTAATTATGATAGCCAACCCTAACATAAAGCTGTCAAATCATATGCCACGGTTTTCGTTGAGAGGTATGACAGTGAGACACACACAGTGGAGTTGCGAGCAAAAACCAGTTGAATTTTAAAACATTTATAAGTGCGGCGTAACTGTTTGAAAAACATCATTTCATGCACCACCGGTTTTTGTTATGGGAAGGTTCTCTCATAATTACAAACTTTAGCCGATATTGCGTAGGCAAATGTAATGTCTTTTATACATTAATAAAAGCGGCAATATTAATACTTTAATGATCGCTATCCGTCCAACGAGTGCGAAACGAGACCTCGTTACAAAGCCCACACTGTCTGTCCGTCTGTCCGTCTAACTAAACTATCTTTAAAGAGTGTGATGACGGTGGTATTGGACAAATGATAAAATAATTGAAAAGTTAAATAATTAGGGTCCCCATACAAAATCTTTTTTTCAAGCGTCAATTTTGCTGTGATGATTGATTTGAATGATTATTGTGCAAGCCCTATACGAAAAACAAGAAATACCTAATAAAAAAAACAGCTATGAGCGAGTCTAGCGGTACGAAACCCGCGGTGCGCGAGTTCGACGCGCACTAGACCGGTTTTTATTGATATTCCCAGTCATTACCTCGTAAGGTCCACGCCGAATTTCGTTAATTCGAAAAAGAATCTGGTACCGGTCAACTAAAGTCAAGTCACTTTGACAAATGTCCTAAATTTAGGACATTGGGCCTTACGAGGTCAATATTAATTAATACATACTGTCGTGTAATAGGAAATATTCATGTTTTTTTACATCTTCAAGAAAAGCTGATAAATGTAATAAACAGGTGAGAAAAATCATTTCTTGAATAGCTATAAAAATAACCATGATATAAAATTTGTTCCAATCTCTTTCTAGCATAATAGAATTTTACATGTTTATAATATGGCCGACCTGTTACAGTGACGTCAAATGTTTACTTCGGACCTCTCTGTCTAATTAGAAGTTTAAAATGTGTTGTGTTGTGTTATATACGGGTACAGCGTATTTTCGGAAAACGGATAAGATATTAAGGCTGCCTGTCCACCAATAGGAGAGCTGCGCTGGGCGAGGCTAGGAAAATAAAGTAATCCTATTGGTGGATCTTTCCCTCGCTTACTGCTCCGCTGCCTAGCTCGCTCCAGGGGACTGGCAGCCGTATTGACGTGAAGAAAGGTTGACAGTCGGGTAACACATACATAAAAGCGAGTCACATAACATTTAAAGTTAATATAATTTCATATTAGAAACGTTTATGCATAAGATACAATACAACAAATGTTAGACAGCAACAAAAACTATAATTTCATTTAGACGTACGATCGTACGTACGACTGTAAAATCATTTCAACTTCAGCTAGCATTTTTTTTAATAATCTTTACATGAAACTAAATCGATCTGCATATTTGTAATAATGT
The DNA here is from genome assembly GCA_963966035.1 of Acleris laterana. Taxonomy (NCBI): domain Eukaryota; kingdom Metazoa; phylum Arthropoda; class Insecta; order Lepidoptera; family Tortricidae; genus Acleris; species Acleris laterana. Next base: position 2,220,377 of record OZ014454.1, on the reverse strand, counting down.
TTTTGACAATTTTATACCGTTTTACGAAAAACTCGCGCTTGACCAAAAAATGTACAACATGCCAAAATGGTTTTGACAAAAAAGACCTGATGTTTCTTTTTATCTGCTATGGTTTCGGATTTCCTCATATTTTCCCAGTTAAAAAACACACGAAGCACACATAACTTACTAATAGCTTAGTGAGAGTCTCAATATACGTAATGCCAGACGACGTCAAATGGTCCCAGCTCAGCATGTTGCTCGTACGCTTCCAAGGTCCCTAATAACAGCGTCAAGAGTGTATCCGCTCAAGTTTTATGCTTTTTGTTTTCATACATCGCCACGGTCTATTGTGTGACTGTCATTTAAATTATAAGCTTAATGTAGGAATTTACAGAATTCCAAATTGGTGTAGAGTCGTTGACAAATATTATGTATGAACGAGGACCTAAACTTAATCCTTGTGGAACTCCTGAGCATTGACGACTACTATTTAACCGCCAAAAACGTATATATCTGTATATCTGTGTATCTTTGTGTCTATCTGTGGCATCGTTGCTCCTAAATCGGTCCGATTTCACGCGGTTTTTAGAGTTCCGTACCCTAAGTGTAAAAACGGCTGAAATGACTTCACTGTCCGTCCGTCCGTCTGTCTGTCACCAGTCTCATGAACCGTGATAGCTATCCAGTTGATTTTTTTATACTAAAAACAGAATAAAGTAAATACTAAAACAAACATGATTTTCGGCCCGTAAGGAAAGCTAGTTTAATAAAGATGGTTCGCAGCTAAGTTTCATAAGAATGGGTAGGACCGTTTAGGAGATATCAGCTTCGAAAGAAAGGGGTCGCCATTATGGTGGGGTTTTGATCTATTCAAAAGTTATTAGGGGCGTTTAGAAATTATCACTAATGATTTCCTTAATTATACTATTGAAAGCGTATTTGTTTAAAGTATTCTGTTATTAACCCTGTCGAATGCCTTTCGAAGGTCTGTAGTGTAGATACACAGTCGGTTCGTTTGTTGAAATCTTTGCCCTCTTTGAAGGCAAAGTGGTAAATTATATAAGAGTAAAAAAATAATCTCAGCAGTACATTTAAGAAACATACATATTTGAGAAATATCGAGAGCTCCAAGTTCCTTAAGTACGTCATCTATCACTTACGATGCATCCCTATATTCAAAACCGTGGCTAGAGTTGTGACGTCTCGTTGCTACGTTCAAAATGTGTCAAATTTTAACGAGACGCACAACTCTATACACGGTTTTGAATATAGGAACGCACTATTAATGGGGAAAAAAATACAACATCAAATTTCTATAAATAACTAGGCTAGGGAACCAACTTACATTTGGCCAGTTGTTATTGGCAAAACGCCAAGAAAATGGTAGGGAGTTTAATAGTCTATCCGTGTTTGGTCAGTGTATGGATGTGATCAAACAATATACCTTAATGGTTCGGCCTACCTGAAATATGATGATCGCGTCAAAACGGCCCATGGTCTTCGAGTAGTCTGCTAACACTGCAGGATCAGTGAACGCAAAATAGCCGGTCTGTCCCCTCTCTGTGGAGTTAAAAACAACAGAATAATGTTTTATTTCCTGATCTTACGCATAGTTTAGTGTTTATATAGTTAAATAGTTGCTCTAACACTTATGGTGTTTTGTCCCTAGGCTAACTTTGTATTGCGGTGTGACGTCTTGTAATACCAACACCAAGCAGCAGCTGGACTATAAATAGACCCCGTTATCTTGTCGCATAAATATTATTTTTCAGTAGAGTGTGAATGATTTTTTTATCGACCTACTTGATATCGATGTTTATATAATGCAATTGAATTTTCGCCTTTTAAGTGTATATACTCAATTTCAATTAAAACTTTTTGTTTACAAATAAGTACATAACCTTATTGGTCTTACGAGAAGCGATAACCTTAGATAAATGATTTGCAATTGCATGTCACATTGACAGACACTATAACTTGCAGTTCTTTGGAATAGTGTTAGTTTAATTGTGGAATTTATTTAATTGCTTGGTGTGTACGTACATAATAATATGCTACAATGGAAGATTTAAAAACAAAATACACTAAAGATTTTCCCTGCTTGATAAAAGTAGGAAACGAATTGTTTTGCACATGGTGCAATTTACAAATCACTCCAAAAAGAGACACCATAAGAAAAAAATTCAGTGACATACACTATCGACATTTAGATAGTCGATAAAAAAAGCATTCACGCTCTAGTGAAAAGTAATGTCAGTGCGACAAGATAACGGGGTCTAACTATAAATTTCAAATATTTAAAATAAAAACAGGTGAGTGTGCTGTTGAGTTTGCTTATGGTGGCTCGCGGTGAGAACGGTCGAAGCACGCACACGTGCAAGTCCCGCGATGTACCATTGTTTGAATCTGAACTACTGTTCTATTTATACTATGGTTATAATCAAACGAGGGAGCAATTCTGTACTGACGTTTAAATAGTGCGAGGACCAAATAAACTAATTTAATAAGTTGATGTCGATAAAAATGACGTACCACCGTACAACAAGTCGTACCTTCATCTTCTATTTATTATTGTTAGCTATCCATGGAGATAAACGATATTTTTTCTTGCAAGGCACTTTTAACCGACTTCAAAAAAGAAAAAGGAGGAGGTTTACAATTCGTCAGAATGCTAAGGAATATTTTTGCACTGAATGAATCAATAAAATTTCAAAGGTTTTCAGAATGACTCGAGTCAAGAGTCAATGTCACTAAACGAGGTTTGGAAATTATGAAAAGGTATACAAACTTGGCCATTAATCATTATTATGGTTGAAAATAACTTTTTCACTTCTCATGCTCTTAAAATGTTACTTTAGTCTCTGCACATCGGGACTAAAACTCTTTATTAATCTCTAGGGACTAAAGTAATATTTTTTAATTTATTTTGGAAACGCCAAATCAGCCAATCACCACGGTGTTTGTGAACGGAGGATAATCGCCATTTTCAGTGATTGTGTATGGACCATTTTTTGAGCATGGAAATAACCTCAAAATGACAACTGTGAATATGAATCTATTTAATTACATTAAGGATAATTCATTTTATTATGCATGGTTCAATTAGTTATAAAATAATTTTCAAGTTTGAATCTGTTGGCTAAATATGCAAGAATTTAAAGCGTCACTTTACAACAAAAAAGAACCGCGGTACAATTTTGTAAGAAACTTTGTTCTAATCCATATTGTAATTTTGTATAAGTATGTAGAACGTCGTTTTTTTCCTCGCATTTAAAGTGAAAAGTAGAGTGTTTAACGCGAGACTAAATAACCATAATGACACTCGAGCTATTGCCACATTTGCCACCCGCGCTGCGCTTGGGTGGCTAAACATCTCGTGTCATTATGGCTTGTTTTAGTCCCTCGTTGAACAATCTACTATGAACGATGTCTATATTTAACTAATCACTAGCACTGGTACATTTTTGCTCCCGTCAAACCGGGGTTTGGTGATAATCTAGGTTACCACCCATAACACAGACATACGCTCAGACATATTAGCCAACACGAAGCGCCAGGCGTTTGTTAGTACCAGGAGCACATACCGGGTAGGTAGTCGAGCATGCGCCGGTAGAGCTTTTCGCCCACAGCGGCCATCAGGTCGCGCGTGAGGCTGGTATCCGGCGTGTACAGGATGCGGGTCGGGTATTTAAGGTCATCCATCGGAACCGGGTCCTGGAACAAACGTTTTGGTTGTTATCTATACTGCCCTCCTAAGCTAATAAGCAGTATCTTAAATGCAATAACCAAAGCAGTTTTAATTCTCCTCCGTAAGTAGGTAATAATGTTGAGATTGCTACAGGAGTTTTATCTGAGTACCTACTGCCATTTGGCTTAGCAAGACAGTATAGCCCGTAATTGGTCTACAGTGTGTTACCGGCATGCGGGCATTTATTAAAACTGCCGATAATACGTTGCTTTAGCAATTGTTTGCAAGTATTATCAATTAAAAAATAATTAAAATAACTTCACAATTAATTTTCTTAGATAATGTCCATTTTAAATGTAGTGCATGAGCTGCGTGTTCATCGTTATCAGTATCGCTGTTGCTTGGTACAGGGCATGTCGTGGTACGGGGGCAAATGATAAAAATCAAAGTAGCCATCGACTGTCATTTACACTTGTCAAATTGCTGTGCTTTACATTGCTGGCAATTAACATTTTGTTAGAAAGTTAACAAAGCCTGAAAAGTTGTTTATTAATTAAATTAATGTCATAGTTACGTTACAGATATACGTTATTTTAACCTACTTTAAAAAAAGCCTGGGTGCTGGTAACACACTGTATAGTGAATTTGGTAGGAACGTCAGTGGGCGACTAAGGGCCTGTTGTTTGATCAGTAGTTAAAAATACTACAATGCGAACACTACTGCTTGCCGATAGTTAAAAGGATAGAATTGTGGTGGATGGTATCTGTTTCCCACACCTGCAACTAATAATTAACTGGAGAATAGACACTAGATGTGGTACGGTCACGAGCGTTCATTTTGGACCCATTTCAAGAAAAATATGCTTGAATTCGTCAATGTCATTAGTAGGGTTAGGATTCTCGTGGCATTTTTGGACAAGAAATGCAGTGGAGTCGTCATTATTTACTTTTTATAATTGAATGAATGACTGAATGGTACAAATCTTAACTTATGTAAAATTATACGTAAACGATTTCCATTAAATTATTTTACGACTCGAATTAAATTTTCCACTTACTCAAGCTACCAATCGCCTGATCATTTCATCAAATATTATACCTTTTTGGTTGACTAAAAATTATTTTCAAATAAAGTCAATCACTATGACATTTTTATATTGTCAATCTTGACAATTCACACAAATCGTAGTCTCATTAATTTTCGGAAGCAACACATAATTTACGAAACGTTGTCGACGTGACCTTAAATAATAAATAAAATGAATTTTCGTCAAGTTAGAAGAATTTTGGGATGGATAGAACCATATGAAGAACTTGTATATAGCGAAGAAAGCAAAACTATATATTGTTCAGCTTGTGCAGTAAGTCTGACGCAGATGAAAAAATATAACGTGCTGAAACACATCAATAGTGCTCAACACCGAATGAAATGTGGCGACCAACATGACTTTGTTTATGACTTGTGCATATTTCTCATTGCGTGTAATATTCCTTGGAACATCATCCGTAATTTTGAAAGTTGTGTAAGTGGGTAAATCATCCGGAATTTTGAAAGTTTTTTTGAAAAATACCTTTGTTGTAAATGTACAAATTATAAAAAGCTGCCGGAGCAAAGTGTTTTGAAAAAAAACTATCTGTCAAAAATGTACGTGGCAATAATTGATAAAATAAGACTTGCAGTTTCCGACAGTAATCTATGGCTCACTGTAACTAGACGAAACAGTTGACACTGTTGGCAATTGTGTCGTAAACGTTATCGTTAAGTCTTTGGAAGATAATTTGCAAAGACCGTATTTGTTAGCCTGTAAAGTTGTGACTCTAGTAAATGCTAATACAATTGCTTCTGTGTTTGACGACAGCTTAAGGTTTTTATGGGAAGAGAACTACACAGAAAATATAAATAAATTTTTGATATTCTGCACAGACAGTGCTGCGTACTTGCTTGCCGCTGGTAAGATCTTAAAGAAGACATACACCAATGTTAAACACGTTACTTGTTTAGCTCATGGTCTACATAGAGTCGCGGAGCAAATTCGATCTGAACATAGTTTGGTAAATACTTTAATATCAAATGTAAAAAAGATATTTTTCACTTCTCATGCTCGTAAAGTCCTTCTTTATGCTGGGTATAGGCTGCATAAAATCGCATTTTATGCACTAGTGCATAAATGGCTGTCGTCATCTAGACTAAGACAATTAAGCCCTACAGCCAGACAGACGAGGTGACTACATTAAATAAACTTGTTATTTGAATAAATTTACTTTAATTTTATTTATATTTGCATCGTAGTTGCATCTAACAAAGAAGAAATTTAAAACTATTAAAAACAAGCATTATTAACAAGAACATTAAAAAATCAACGTAGGTATAAACTTGGCAGTATTGCGTTCGACCTAAGTCAAAAATCGCAAACAGAAAAAAAAAAAAATTTGACAGAAATACAGTGGCGGGAAAGAGGTTTTGGACTATTAATTAGTTATTTTCTTTGCAAAACTTGTTGTGTTATGGAATTTAATTAAAATGTCGTCTAGTGAAGAGGAAAATAATGCTCACACCTAACACACTCATGGAAAAAATTGCAAAAGAACTTATTAAAGTTTTTTTACATTATCACATGGAAAAAAATGCAAAAGAACTTATTAAAGTTTTTTTACATTATCACTGTTTTATTTCCTCGTAATCGAAGTGAAAAGCAGAGTGTATAACTCGGTCTTAAAACCCATTTTATCCTCGACTTAATTATCCAACCTCGCCTGCCGGCTCGGTTGGATACCATAAGTCTCGGAAAAAATGGTATGTTTTATGCCCTTGTTGTACAATCTACTATTTGAAATCGCCCCACCGCGTTCGACTTTTTAAAGAATATGCTCCAAATATACCATTGCCACCAGAACCGGTAATCACTAGATGGGGCACCTGGTTACAGGCTAGTTTCTATTACGCTACCTACTTTGAAGATATAAAAAACGTTGTGATGCAGTTAAATAGTAGAGATGCAATTGCTATCAGAAAAGTTCAAGCTTTATTTCGAAATGAACATTTGAAAAATAAGTTAAAATTTATACAAGATTGCTACGAAATTATACCAGATTCAATAAAACAATTAGAATGTACAAATATTTCAATAGATGAAAGTCTCCTAATAATTGACATTGTAACAAGTACACTGAACTCGCACGGAACTGAGACTGTGCGAAATAAGCTGGAATATGTACTGAATAGAAGTCCAGACTTTTACGAAGTGAGAGATATGGTAGATTTTGGAAATCATACTCAGATTCTAAAGCATGCTACATTAACATCGGTGGATGTTGAGCGATCATTCTCGACACATAAATGGATTTTTAACAAGTTAAGAAATCGCTTTACTCCAGAAAATATGGAATAGATTGCCACAGTATATGCATTTCATAATCTTAACAATAATTTAACATCAGATGAGGATAACATGCAAGATTTTGAAACTAATTCCAATTGCTAATTATTCAACATCATAGATAGATAGTTGTGTTCAAAAACCTATTGGTTTACTCTAATACCTCACTTCCAGTATAGGATAATCAATTTGTTTGTTTATAAAAAGTAATGTTACTTACTATTTTTGTGTCATTCATTATCATTCATTCATTCATTCAATCATAAAAGTATCTATAATAACGACTCCACTGCACTCTGTTCAAAATTGCCACCAAAAATCCCAACTCTAGTCATTAGAGATGTCAAGTCATTTGTAAAATTTAAAAAACTCAACCTTATTGTTTTAGAATGTCAGATTGACATTGGACCTAAGGTGGGTATCAAATTAAATCTCGTGACTGTACATAGGCTATTTTTTATTTTTCTGCTGGACGGAGTACCGGGAAACAGCCATTTGAAATATACCTGCCTGGAACGTAGAAACCTGAGCTTGCGACCAAAGCCATAATTACAATAGCGAGTAATAAGGTGATAAGATACTGTTTCTTGGCCGTACCAAGAACTCTTAATGACCTATGCTGTCCTCGTAAAAAAGGGCCCATATTCAATAATATTTCTGAATTAAACTGAACCCTTTCCGTTTAATAATACGACCGGAATTATAACAAGAGATAATAAATGAATTCCACAGAGACATTCCATTTTAGAGCCGTAGTGATAACTAGCTTCTGCCAGCGACTTGAGGCTGCGCACACACCGCTGCTTATATTATGTAGCCGCGTTTAGAAAGGGATTAGAGGTGACAATTTTACCATATACTTACGTCAAAGTGCATATGAATTGACAGCTATTCCAATCCCAAAGTAATCGCGGTTTCATTATATTACGCTGCGTCAAAAACGGCGCCATGTTGTTACTATGGCCCCGTCTTTTGTTTACGCAACGACACCGTAATATACGCACCGTTAAGCTCCGGTGTGGGCGCACCATCTGATTTCGATCGATATGATAGATATCGATTACCGTTATTTCTTTGGGAAATTTAAATTCTCTGGGATAAAAAGTAACCTATATGTTAATCTAGGATATAAAAAAAAAACTAGGATATAAGCTCTACTCGTATTCTCAATTTCATCCAAAACCAACTTTCGCATTTATAATATTATATAGTAGGTAATATTAGGTGGTTCAAGTAAAATGTCAAGTGAGAATAGAACTATCAGAGTTGATAACTTTCAAACTGCCCATCCGATAAGTAGTCATTCCTGTTATCTAGCAGCAGAAGTAGCACTCGACTCTATTGTCAAGAGAATACGTCGTGTCTACATCATTTTGAGCATTATTCTGCTTAGCTACTTTTGATGCTGACTGTATGCACGAAGGGTGCGTATCTACTCATATAACTTTTTAAGTCCTATTATCGGAAGTCCGAAAATGTTTCTCATACCATTTCACATCATAATGATTAATCTTCATACTCTTCAAAAAAAAAAGTAGTACTAATGATCGGAACTCATAATCATCTGAATTCATAACGCCAATATTAATGAAGCCGTACACTTTTCAATTTTTTTTGAATATCTTACATGTAATAAAGTTAGGTTAGGTTAGGTTAGAATTATAAAAAATCTCAAAAAGTAACTCTTTCTTTAAAAAAAATGCATTATGAATTGCGATAATTATGACTTAAAAAGTATGAACAAAAAAGTATGAGGAAAAAAATGATGAAGAGTTATTATTATGAATACAAATCGGTAGGAAAACAAAAAAAAGGAATAAGAATTTTATGTGAGTCAATATGGACCCATGCACGAAGTTTAAAATATTCAAATGTAGTTTTACTTCCTTCCAAAATCAAGGGCTTAGGTGTAGGATCCGACTTTTGGTGGGGTATCGTGGTTGCTACTATTTCCTAATGATTGTAAACATACCATTTTGATTTTGACGTTCCGTATTGTCATAATATTCCAGAACTCATTGACTCGTTAAATCGCTAAACCAGTTTAAATGAATATAGGTTGAAAGCGTTCAAACAAACAAACGTTCAAATATTAGTAGGTATGGATAAACCGAACTAAAATGTATTTAGTTTACAATACTGAAGGAAGGCCAAAACCAAGGTGGTATGTTTAAAATAATTATTAAAGAAATAGCGACTCCATGGATTCTAGAACTACAATATGCCACCAAAAGTCGTAACCTTACAGGTCACCCTAACTCTTATAGTTTCCATATACCTACCCCTACTGACCCATTTGGATTGATCATTGTAACCATATTGCATAAGTGTATTGTGTAGGTATAATAGGAAAACGCTCAGTAATAAAAATAAGTTTCTGTCAAAAATTTCATAAGGAAGGACAAAGCTTTTGTTGCCAGCTGTACCTACTCTTTTTGCAGTCATCATCTTCTCGTCAAGACAATTCTAACGAGCCCTTTCACGACGGGTTTATCGTGTAATTTAGGAGTTCCTATAGCCACCCGAGTCTTCATCATCAGACCTGCTGTACCTACTATATTACAGTACTAAATATAGTATTGTTATGAGAACTTAAGGTGAATGCAAATTTTCGGCATCATTGGAAACCGGAAAGCGGGTAAATTAAGGGATTTAACTTGCAAGATTTGACCCGTACGTATCTACATACATACATTGCAAGTTAAATAGGAACTTGTAAAATGGCTATAATTGGTATTGTACACAATACACTTTGTACGCAGTCGATACCAATAATTAGGTACTTAGTAAGTTTTAAATTATAATGTACCATCTGTTGGTATTCCTAGAAAAAATGATAAAAAAAACTCATTTGCTTCCGGTGCCGTCGTTAACGTCATCTGGTTTCCGGCTTAGATACTCGTAAGTGCCACGCCATGTCTTCCTGTGGAAGTCGTAAGAGGCGACTAATGCCCGGTTCCTATATTCAAGAAACGAATCGTTTTCCTTACGTCTCGTTAAAATTTGACATTTGCTACGTACAAAATGTGTCAAATTTTAACGAGACGTAAGGATAACGATTCGTTTCTTGAATATAGGAACCGGGCATAAGGGAATAAAGGCTTGTAGTATTGTTAAGCGATGGCGGCCTTGCAACCTGTCACTAATATACACTGGTACATCTTAGCCTGTTTGTGCAAAATGTGGCTACAGAATTAACAACAAGTTTTAAGAGTTTTTTTTTTATGGCATAGAGAAGACAAACGAGCACACAGGCCACCTGATGGTAAGTGGAAACTGTGACCCATAGACATTCGCATTCACAAGACTGCAATGCGTTGCCAACCCTGAGGACTAAGATGGAATGCCGGGGAACAGGGCGGAATGACTGGAGAGCCACTCGACCGCCCGTCTGCCTCGGCCGCGTCCCCACTCATCATCATCATCATCATCATCATCATCATCATCATCAAGATGGAATGCCTCTATGCTAGTCATTTCACCGGCTGTCTTATCCCCAAACCGGAACACAACAATTCGAACACTGCTGCTGTTGTTGTTGGTAATTCTGTAGCTCTGCCTACCTACTCTGGGAATTGTGCGTGAGTGTTTTGGTTGTGTGATGTGTGCTTCCATAAAACATAGTTCGCGGAATAAATGAACAGGGTGACATTTACAAGTTATTCTGAGAAAGGTACAAAGTCTGTATCTGTGTCAATGAGTAGTTTAGTTAGGTATATTCCTCATACTCTTTTATTGGCTTATTCCCGACTAGCTTCTGCCCGCGGCTCCGTCCGCGTGGAGCTCATTTATATCGTAGCTACATACAAATTTTCACCCCCTTATAGGGGATGAATTTCGGGAAAAAAACTATCCTATGTCCTTCCCCAGGATTCAAACTATCTTAGCACCAAATTTTACTTAAATCGGTTCAGCGGTTTAAGCGTGAAGAAGTAACAGACAGAGATACAGACAAGACACTTTCGCATTTATGATAATATAGTATGGATATGGATCCAACAGATTTCCATTACAGATTCCCAGTTTTACAGATTCCTAGTCCCAGAGATTCCCAGTTTTACAGATTCCTAGTCCTACAGATTCCCACCTCTACAGATGATTAACTATACAGATTCCCAACTTTACAAATTCTATCTGTACCTATACAGATAGATACACACGTAAGACAAATAATAATTTTAACGGAGTCGTAGGTTAGGTTCGGAGGGCCTTAACAACCCAGAAAAAGGGGCTCCGCGAGGAGCTCCATCGACTCTTCTAAGGAGGTTTTCTAAATCTGGACACAGAATAAGCTGCCGCCATGACAGAACAATCAGGAACAGTTCACTATGCCTAGCCCTTCTGTAGAAATGGGAATCTGTAGACATGGGATTCTGTTGAATCAAACATCTGAAGAAATGAGAATCTGTAGAATCAGAAATCCGTAAACATGGAATTCTGTTAAATTGAAAATCTGTAGAAATGGGAATCTGTAGACATGGCAAAAATCCCTTTTTCTCAAACATGCAATGAAATATTGATGTTATGTTCCTTATAATAGGCTGCGAAGTATGACGTTTCAGGTGCGGCTAGGACAAGAGGACGTTAATGGAATTTCATACATATCGTGTAGGCCGGCAAAATCCTTTTTTTTAATTTCCATTTCACATAAATTTGTGGCACAGGCATCATTCTGCCACTATGTATATTAAAAAAAAAACGATTTGGTATGTAAATTGTGCATCTTTTATTTTTTTATTTTAATGTAAACATGGCGGCTGTTAAGCAGGCTGAATAGCTAAATTAAATTCTTAACATTTTTGAGAAAAAGTTATAACGTCAAATACTAGGATTGCATAAACGTTTGGGAGACATCCGCGATGTGTCGTGTGTGCCCGCCGCCCGTCCGCCGGTATTCCGCACCGCCTGCGATCTAAGTTGCGCTATACCTGATATGCCTCCTAATTACCGCTGCGCTCCTGATACTTTATTTTAACATACAATTAGTTTTCTTCCCTAGGGTGGACAATAATAATGTATCAACTTTTTTGAGTGATGTATTTTTTTATTTCATTGTATATGTTTGAGATATACATACCACTATACATACCTCGCCGTGAAAAGGGGTTGCCAGCCTCGTAACTATTCGGTTCGGGTTCGGTCTATATCACTTGGCCGGCAACCCCCTACTTCCCGGCCTCTGTAGTAATGTAGCACATTTTCCAATCGCATTTCTTCCCATTCATAATAGTACCTAATGGCATTTTTCCCTTCTGGATTTTTCCCAGTCGCATTTTTTCGTAATTCGGTCGCGCTCTTTGAAATTGATTTATGACATGAGGAACATGCAACTCGGAAAAAGCGATAATGCAATAAATCCGTGTGGTTAGGTGTAATTAAAATTATTAATGGGGTCAAATTAGACGAATGAAAATCGCAAATGAGGAAAAACGCAACTGGCAAATCTCGCTAAATACGTAACCTCTAGTCTGATTCTGAGGCCCTAATTTGAAAATCGAAGTTCGAAGTTAGCTCCATTCCTTTCTCACGATTTAATCTCGAATGACGAGTGACAGGAATAGAGCTAACTTCGATTTTCTGCTCTTGTCTTTCTTCCCGATCTCTGCAGTGATGTACTAATTCCCAGACAATACTCGTATCGGTACATGTCCAGATAATCATCTCATCGCAAAAGTTGGTTTTAATCTACTAGGACTATAAACAACTAAGTATAAAAATCTAATAGTGGGAGATCTTAGGTCCCGATTTGTAAGGGAACCTTGCATTTTTGAGACAAAGCAAATCCCTTGGACCAGGTGTTCCTGGTGGTGATCTGAGCTGATTTAGGCCGGGTGCCCAGTGGTACCCCCCCGCAGGTGGGCAGGGGAGGGGGGGGAAAAGTGCATCCGGCGCACCTCACTCTAAATTTAATATCTCCATACATCTAGCAAGTATATCAAGTTTGGTGTCTTTTTCTTATGATTCGAGGACGAAGAATTCATTTCTGGAACAAAAATTTTACCCACCCATACAAAAAAAAAGAGAAATTCAAAAATAAAAAAAAATCTTTACATATTTTTTTCCGACAATTTTATTTTTTCTTAAAACTATGGTGATTTGCGTCACAAAAAAAATACTAGTAAATAGCCCAGTTATCTTACTATATAAAAAAAATTACTTGTCATACATTATTTGTCTGAAAACTGTGTTAAAAAAAATATTTTGTGCCGCGCGGCGGACCACGCCCAAATAGGTACACGCTGTCAGATTTAGTATAAGGGACGCATTCAATTTTAAACTTTGTTCTACATACACAAGTAGGTAATAAAATAAATACGTCCTGTAATTATAAAAGAAAGGGTAAATAAATTAAAAATTACATTATAACTGAATATGGGATTATCCTATGCTATAGGTAAAACTTTTACTTTACAAGCAATCAGAATGGGTCAGTCAATGGACAAATTGGAAACGATAAGTTACTGGGTATTATTATGTTGTTAGAAACCAAGGCCTTTATTGTAAAAAAAACCGGTCGGACTAATCGGACTCGCGCACCGAGGGTTCCGTACTGCCGCACATTACGTATTATTATATTCCAATTTCGAATCGAATCCACGCGACCCAACTCACAATTGACTATATTTTAGTATTGGTGGTTTTTCTTCAGGGTTTGTCATATAATCATACCCAATTTGGCGCTTGTATAATGTTTTACTGTTCTTACGAAACAGCAAAAATTTAAAAATCCTTGAAGTGGAACGTGTCGTGTATGAGTGGGTACCTACCTCTTTATTATTTTACTCATTTTTTTTTTGTTCTAAATCTTCCTTAATACATACATAGTATTAGTTCCGTTGGTCTCCATTCGGAAAAGTAATCCTTAAAAGGCAAAATCTTCATTTAGGGATTAAAATAATAAAACATACCTACGAGGTCCGGTCCGAAAATTTTTAGTTAAAAAAAATTCAAGAAATACATATAATAAAACTTTATTTACAACTTTTCAAAGTATTGCCCTGCTACATCTATGCACTTATGCATTCGACTAGACCAACTTTCAAAACAGGAAAAAAACCGTTCTTGCGGAAGGTCAAAAAAGTCCCCTGAATTCGTCCACTGCTTCATCCGCCGTCGAAAATTTTCGTCCACGTAATGATTTTTTTACCGTGGGGAATAAAAAAAATAACATGGAGCCAGGTCAGGGCTATAGGGAGGGTGTGGTAGCAGAGTAAAGTTGCACTCCCGATTTGTTCAAAAAATCCATGGTACTGGCAATCGACACGGCCAAGCCAATGGTAACCGTTTTCCGATCTTCTAGTGGAATTACGGCTACAGGCCCACTTCTTCTAAAAAAAACAGCAACCATTTTTTTGTTGACGCTTCGTCCGCGAACTACTTTAGTGGGTAAATCATCTTCTTCAAAGACCCATACTGTCGATTGTTGTTTTGTAAATGGGTCTTAGCTGTATATCCAAGATTCGTCAGATGTCACAATGTAGGTCACTTGTTGTGATATGCCTCTTTCGAATTTATTTAGCATAAATTTGCACCAATCGACACGTCTATCTTTTTGCTCCGGTGTGAATGTGGTATCTATCGAGACGAAACCTTCCGAACTTTAAGGTGATCATGCAAAATGGTTGAAACTGCCTGGGATCCAACCTTCAGTTCGATCTGAATCTCTCGCTTGGTAATATTTCGAGATTCCTTGATTAGCCACTCCATCCTGATGACGTTTTCTGGAGTGACTGCCGTTGGCGGTCGCCCCGGTCTAGGATAATCTTTGACGTCGCTCCGCCTAATTCACGGAACCAGTAACTGACAGTGGCAAGAGATGGAGATAATGCCCTAAAAGCACTGGTTAACTTTTCATGAGAATCCTTGTAAGTTAGCCCTCGTTTATAATCGTAATATATCATAGCACGAAATTCTTCCCGCGATACCTCCATCGTTGCGAATAAAAAGTAACAGACATATTTTTCTTCTAATTTGTAAAAAAATAACTGTATGTTACTGGTCAGAGACATTACACAAAAGACTTTGTAATGAAATTTGCCTTTAAGCTGCAATAAAATGAAATCAATAGGATTAATAATACGCCGTTGACTAACTTTTTTTGGACTGGCCCTCGTCCGTTAGTAACTAACCGGGAAACAAACCCAGCGGTTGACCTTTTTTGCATAATTTCTCTTAATTTTGTTCATTTTGGAAACAGCTGCTCCAATGTTAATCATTGCTTACCACTTTACGCATCAAATACAGCAATAAAACGATGTAGGTGTATACTTATTCCGGAAAAGTACTTGGTTCGATTCCCTTTCCAATACCAAGGCGAAACCTTTAATTGCAGTAAGTATTACGTCCTATCCAAAATCAAGGCTTTGGTTCCTTAAAACATTATCTTACTTTTAGTTTCCGATCTCCCCGTACTGTGACATTTCAATTTATCACCCTGTATAGGTACTTATGCAATATGGCCGAGAGGGGCTGCCTACGAAAAGTTGTCTTAACATGGTGTGGCTGACCGTACCGTGGGCCGCCTCGCGATACAATTTTTTTTTTAACACAATTATTAAAAAAAATGTAACTACGTCAAGTTTATTTTTTTATATAGTAGGATATTTTTTTCTTAGGAGAATCACCATAATTTTAAGCAAGGAGAGGATTTTTGAAAAAAAAGTGAAGTTTTTTTTTTGTGTGGGATAGTAAAAGTTTAGTTTTAGAAATGAATTCCTCGTCCTCGAATTATAAGAAAAAGACACCCAACTTGACATAGGTGCTAGGTGTATGCAGATATGAAGCTTAGAGTGAGGTGCGCCGGATGCACTCCCCCCCCCCCTCCCCTGACCACCTGCGGGGGGGTACCACTGGGCACCCGGGCTAAATCAGCTCAGATCACCCCCAGGAACACATGGTCCAAGGGATTTGCTTTGTCTCAAAAATGCAAGGTTCCCTTAGAAATCGGGACCTAAGATCTCTAATAAAATAATCCCATATTCAGTTATATTGTAATTTTTAATTTGTTTACCCTTTCTTTTATAATTACAGGACGTATTTATTTTATTTGCTACTTGTGTATGTAGGATAAATAAAGTTTAAAATTGAATGCGTCCCTTATACTAAATCTGACAGCGTGTACCTATTTGGGCGTGGTCCGCCGCGCGGCACAAAATATTTTTTTTAACACAGTTTTCAGACAAATAATGTATGACAAGTAATTTTTTTTATATAGTAAGATAACTGGGCTATTTATTAGTATTTTTTTTGTGACGCAAATCACTATAGTTTTAAGAAAAAATAAAATTTTCGGAAAAAAATATGTAAAGATTTTTTTTTATTTTTGAATTTCTTTTTTTTTTTGTATGGGTGGGTAAAATTTTTGTTCCAGAAATGAATTCTTCGTCCTCGAATTGTAAGAAAAAGACACCAAACTTGATATACTTGCTAGATGTATGGAGATATTAAATTTAGAGTGAGGTGCGCCGGATGCACTTTCCCCCCCCCTCCCCTGCCCACCTGCGGGGGGGTACCACTGGGCACCCGGCCTAAATCAGCTCAGATCACCCCCAGGAACACCTGGTCCAAGGGATTTGCTTTGTCTCAAAAATGCAAGGTGCAGGACCTAAGATCTCCCACTATAAATAGATAAATTGCCAATAAACTGTTGTGCCTCATTTCATTGCAAAACTCATTACAAGGCCAGTGTTGGCCAACCGTTATGCGAAATCCACTGGTCACAGATAAAAAAATATGATCGCGCCGCCTTTAGTGTGGCGTAAATCCGATGACCAAACGAGATCCTTATAGGATCACTAACGTGTACGTAGTCTTTTGTTTTATCGAGACTAGGCTGTTGCCCGTGACTCCGTCTGCGTAGGCGTTCATCGCAGAAAAGTACACTCAAGGACTTTAATTGTTAGGCCACTATGGAACCCTGTCGCATAACGTTGATCATTCATTTTGGCGTAATTTCTTTCATATGGTTTGACGCTGTCATTATGACAGAGTTCTATAGTGGCTTAACAATTAAAGTCCTTGACTGTACCATGTCCTTCCTCGGAGTTCAAGCTGTCTTCAAATCGGTTCTGCGGTTTTACCGTGAACACGTAAATTAAGGAATTGCCTGAAGAGGTACCTGACGAGGACGAGGCAATTCTGAGTCTTCACACATTTTCCTGCTCAACTACGCATGAATGAATATATGTACATATATATTTTTTTTTATGTTAGACTAAATGACGCGCGCGACTTCGTACGCGTAGAATTAGTTTTCCGCCACTCCCTCTATTTTAACCCCTTATTCCAAAAATCATTTCTTAGTGCACCTCTGGGCCTCATAAGGAACCAGTCTTGTGAATGCGAATGTCTATGGGTCACAGTTTCCACTTACCATCAGGTGGCCTGTGTGCTCTTTTGACATCTCTATGCCATAAAAAAAAACCTAAACCTAACCACCATGATTTAAAATTCATAAATAAATAGGTAAGGTAAAAGTATCTATTATAGACAAGGCTCCAGTGATGAATATTATCATTTTTTTAAATGAAAACATATCAATTCTAAACATTTTACTCTAATAGTAGTAATCCCGAATAATTTAATATAATCTAATTGTAGCACTAAAAGCATTATCAATCTCAGAGACTTATATTTATGGAATTGTTCATAACCGGAGCACTGTCCATAATAGGAGCTTTTACCTTAGTACAAATTAAATATTGTGTTTAATTTCAAGGATATTTGGTCTTTGTATTTAAAATAATATACATTGATATTTATCCAATATACCTATATCGGATATATATCAAATATCAAATTATCATACAAGCATCTGGTATGATCGCATTACAATAATGTACCAGCGCTTTCCAACCATGCTCAACTGTGATATGCAGTGATCGGGGTTTTGGATGCGACTTGGGGTGAATGACCTCAATCATTATGCTAGTATGGATATGCCGCGGGATTCCGGGCTTTCGTGTGGTTTGATAAAGGACAGTTTTTTTTTCATATTATTAGATTACATATTGATATACATTTTAATAAAATCATTTATTACATTTTAATAAAAACGTTTATTTCAAATATTTAGCATATTATTTTTTATTACTTTTGGTCTCTATAAAATTAAAATAACAAACAATTTCGTTTCGATCGTTTAACATCTAAAACCCATTTATAAGCCGAAAACGATCTTTCTACTTCAACTGATGTTAGCGGGGCGAATTTATATAAAGAAATTTCATCGGATGCGGATTCGTGTGATATTTGTTCGGCGTATGTTCTGATATCATCTAAATTCGGATTTCGAGCCATGACTGCTTCTATTTTAGTATCTATACGTAAGCTATTACTCCAACTTATAACTGTCCGGACTTCATCAAAGATTTCTATGGCATCAATGATTGACGTATCCCGTTCCTGTAGTTTGACTAAGGCGATCTCGATTATGCTAAAATATTTATTTATGTAATCCATTTGGCTTTTTACATTGGGTTTACTTAATATATTTTTAGTTTTTTTTATTGACACTGCTTCCGAATCTCGTAAACTTGATACAACTGTATTTATTTCGTTAAAATATTTAACGTAATATGACACTGCTGAAAGCCAAGTTCCCCACCTTGTAACAACAGGCTTAGGAGGTAGAGGCATGTTCGGGAATTTTTCCTTTAATAGTCTGACTCTACTCGGAGATTTCAGAAATATTTTTTTAATATTTGCAATCAAAGCGTCTACGTCCGGATATTGAGAACGAATTTCTTCCGCCACCCGATGAAGAGCATGAGCCAAACAAGTGACATGCTTCAACTTTGGAAACGTGTTCTTTAAAAGTCGCCCCGCCTTTAACATGTATGCTACGCTGTCTGTACACATTAACAAAACATTTTCAAGTTTGGTTTCGTAAGATTCACCCCACAATTGTTTTAAACATTCTACAACAAAATTTGAAATGGTTTCGCCATTTACTATTTCTAGCATTTTACACGCTACCAAATATGTCTTTTTAGAAACGTCTGAGTTCAACGGCTTTACCAATAAATGAACAATGTACCGACCAAGCAAGTCCGTTGTTTCATCGAGCGATATCCACAATTTTTCATTTTCAACCTCGCCGTGTATAGAACTTATTTTATCGTGATAAAACTTTTCTAAATATGTTTTTCTTATCGTCGTTTCGCTGGGCAACGTAAGACTATCACCACATGTGCAGCATATATACTTTCCGAAAAAAGATGTGAAGGCCGGGTTTTCAATTTGTTGCCAGGGAATGTTGCATAGAATTAGGAACTGGATTAGGTCATAGTAAAACTCTTGTTTATTTCTAGTTTTTCCTCTGTGTCTTTTTCCCATAACGTGTTTCTTGACCGTACTTTTTCGGCATCCAATGTTAATTTCACATTATGTGCAATAAATAGAGTTCCTAGTCGATTCATACAGCAAGTCGACATACGGTTCTATCCAACTCTGTACAGTTTCTTCCTTAGGCAAGCTGTGAGTTCTCCGCGACATGACAACTGATGCTTGACAACCTTAATTCCAATAATAATCCAATGATGGTCTAATCAAAAGTCCGATGAGAAGAAGCCACAGTAGACGAACAGAATTATCTTTAAATCATTGAGTCCATAAAACAAGCCAGAGTCGTTGAAGTAAAAAAATAACTATAAATCACAACGTGCAACTTAACTTACCGAAGGGGTTATTGAAAGGTCGGTTGACAGCAGAATGTTTATTATTTTATAAAGTTTCGTTAGAACTACGTGCCAGTAACAACATATAGATTACAATAGCAAAAAGGTTGCATTTAAATGTGTTTATTACTTACTCTTGAGCTTATCACAGTAATGGGAATTCCCGGTGCAATCTGGGGTGATTGACCTTAAACGCAGGGGGGGACGCAGCAAGCCTTCCCGAAAAGCAGAACTTACAGCCAAAACAATAACTGCTCGGGCCCCTCCCGTGAGTAGCGGCCTATCAGCCGTGAAACCGATTGCTGCACACCGAAGGAGATCAATGCGAATTTGCGAATACGGTGACCAACTATGCCACATATGCTTCCAAACCAAAGGTCCTTTTCAGGACCAAGTCTGACTGTGATATCCATCAATATAGAGGGAATATCAGGTGAAAAAGAGTTTTTACTATCCAACATGTGCATGAAGAATAATTGTGACATCCTCTGTATACAAGAGACGCACAGAGGAACTGACAACTGCCGCCCTATCGTCAATGGAATGACTCTTATTGCGGAAATACCGCAGCGACAATATGGGTCTGCTGTTTTTGCTAGACCTGGTCTGGACATTCAATCAGCTAATCAATCCAACATAAATGACATCGAAATAATCACCGTGGAACTCACTAATTGCTTGGTTACCTCAGTCTACAAACCGCCCAGTAAAACGTTCGAGTTCCATGACCCCTGCAATTTCAATTCCCAGTCCGTGAAATTAATTGTCGGAGATTTTAATAGCCACAGCGAGAACTGGGGTTATCGGGTTGGAGATGATAATGGCTACCTGGTGGAACAATGGGCTGACCTACACGGACTTTCCCTGATTCACGATCCCAAACTGCCTTCCTCTTTTAACAGCGGTCGTTGGAAACGAGGCTACAACCCTGACCTCATTTTTGCCAGCGATCATGTGGCAAGGCAATGTGTAAAGTCTGTTTCTGAAATTATCCCGAGAACTCAACATCGACCCATCATGTACAGAATCTATGCAGCAGTCCGGTCCCGTACAGTTCCCTTCAGAATGCGGTATAATTTCACAAAGGCTGACTGGGAAGGTTACTCGAAAGAACTTGACCACCACGTGGCAGACCTCCCCCAGACGACGAGCAACTACGACGAATTTGTCAAACTCGTTAAAGTAGCTTCTAGGCGATACATACCGAGGGGATGCAGAACGCAATATATACCGGGAATGTCTTCTGATCTTAAGAGCCAGGCCGATGTTTACTATGCTTCCTTTTCTCTCGATCCATTTTCGCAAGAAACCATTGACCTAGGCAACCAGCTTATGGAAAACATATCTGAAACCCAGAGGAGAAAATGGAACGAAATAGTGGAAACCGTCGATATGACCCACAACAGTAAGAAGGCCTGGACGTTTATTAATAAACTCAACAGTGACCCAACTAAAATCTCCTACCACTCTAACACCACCGCTAATCAAATAGCTCATCAACTCCTGTTAAATGGCAAGTCGACGAAACCACAAAAAGTAATAAAATTCGTTCGACCACCGATCGAAAATGAAGCAGACCACCTGAAACTTCCATTTACGCTGCTGGAACTAGAGATGGCTATCCGAAAACTCAAGACTGGTAAAGCAGCCGGAATTGACGACATAACAGTAGAGCAAATAAAAAAGTTGGGTCCTGTCGCTAAGTCTTGGCTCCTGGGAATGTTTAACGCTTGTGTTGAGACACTGTGCCTGCCGAAGATCTGGCGAAAATCTCATGTCGTTGCTTTGCTCAAACCGGGCAAAGACTCTGCAGATGCGAAGAGCTACAGACCTATTTCTCTTTTGTGCCACACGCTTAAGCTTTTCGAACGTCTGCTGTTGGAGCGCATGATTACAACTTTGGAAGATGCCTTCATAGAGCAGCCGGCAGGCTTTAGGTCGGGCAAATCCTGCACGTCACAAGTGCTTAACCTGACGCAACATATTGAGGATGGTTTCGAGAGGAGAATGGTGACTGGCGCGGTCTTTGTTGACCTCAGCGCTGCGTATGACACCGTGAACCACAGGCGTCTGCTAGGTAAATTCTACCAAACGACCAGAGACTATAGACTCGCACAAATAATATCCGAACTTCTCTCCAGTCGAAGATTTTATGTGTCGTTTCAAGGACAAAAAAGTAGATGGAGGTCACTAAGAAACGGCCTCCCCCAGGGTAGTGTTCTGGCCCCAGCCTTGTTCAACGTTTACACAAACGACCAACCGATTGATGAGAAATTGCGCCATTTCCTATTTGCGGACGATCTTGCTCTTACATCCCAAGAACAATCATTTGAAGCTGTGGAAGCTAACCTAGCGCAAACCTTGAGAGCCCTCTCGACGTATTACTCGGAAAATCAACTCAAGCCTAACCCCGCTAAAACACAGGTCTGCGCCTTCCACTTGAAAAATGGACAAGCCACAAGGGAATTAAATATTGTATGGGAGGGCCATCGACTGGACCACACAGCCGCTCCAAAGTACTTGGGTGTAACGTTGGATAGAGCACTAACGTATAGGCAACACTGCACTAACACCAAGCAGAAAGTAGCGACAAGGAATAACATCATGCGGCGCATAACTGGGACGACCTGGGGCGCTACACCTCATACGTTGCGTACTTCAGCCCTTGCTCTTAGCTTTTCGGCTGCAGAGTATGCCTGTCCGGTGTGGAAGAACTCTGCCCACACGAAGCAGGTAGACATTGCCCTGAATGAGACCTGTCGTCTGATCACTGGATGCTTGAAGCCTACAAATACGGACAAACTTTACCAACTTTGCGGAATCGCGCCACCACACATACGCAGGGACGTTGCTGCTGCAGTGGAACGAGGAAAGCAACTCAACGATACTCGACACCCTCTCTACGCACATAAACCAGTGAAAAAACGACTGAAATCCCGTAATAGCTTCATAACGAACTCATCCCTACATCATTTTACACCTCAAGAGGTTCGACTTAAAACATGGAAGTCGCAGCTCAACAAAACCTCAACCCTAATAGTACCCGTGGAGCGCCTATCAGCTGGCGCAGATGAAAAGTGGGTGACCTGGAAGTCGTTGAATAGACTGAGGACAGGAGTCGGTAGATCCAAAGACAACCTGCAGAAATGGGGTTTTGGGCTGGAACAGGGTGACACTTCTTGCGATTGCGGTGCTCTCCAAACAACTCAGCATATGATGCAATGTCCGCGGTGCCCAACCACATGCACTCTTGAAGACCTAATAGGAGCGACTCCCCGAGGGATAGAGGTGGCAAAGCATTGGCAGTATAGAATATAGGAAAATTGATCCCTTCGCACGAGAAAGAAGAAGACCTTAAACGTTATGCTATTAATGAATATGCCCGGGATCCCGGGATTTGTATTGATGTTGGAGGATATTTATTCTATTTTATTTTACATGATATTAATCGATATAACAGGTCAACATTTGAAATAAACGTAATTATTATTGAAAAAATATCGCGGGATTATAGTCACATCCATACTACGATTACGACTCGAAATCCCGCGAATTGCATCCAAAACCCCGATCACTGGTGATATGATAGGAGAACAAACTAATAGATGGTCACATTTCTCATCTCACATAAAATGATATAGTCCTAAAGTCTAGACTTGAACTATCGACAGACATACATATAAAGAAATAAATACGTAGATACATAGAAAACATCTTAATATCGTAACAAAACACAATTATTACAAACGGTTACTCTACAGAATATGACATTCGCAAAAGATCATACTAGCAAAACATCATAAATATACACATAACATCATACTCGCAAAACATCATATACGCATAACATCATACTAGCAAAACACGATATTCACAAAACATTATATTTACAAATAGTCGGGTTTTGTTATAAAATCATTAGGTAGGTTTAGGTTATGTTACATTTATATCAGACCCGGAAGGCCAAACTACTCAGAAATAGGAGCTCCGCCGTAGCGGAGCTCCGCCGTAGCGGAGCTCCGTTGACACTATCTAATTCATGTCTTAATAATAGTTAAGTTTTGCTAATGTGATGTCTTGCTATTATGATGATTTGCGAATGTCATGTTTTGCGAAATTATGATGTTTTGCTTTTATGATATTTTTCAGAATATCATACATACATAAACTCACGCCTTTATTCCCAGAGTGGAGTAGGCAGAGCTACAGAATTTCCAACAACTATAAAAACTTTTTGATAATTCTGTAACCACATTTTGCGCACTTAGGCGAAGATGTTAGGTGAAGATGAGTATTAGTGACAGGTTGCAAGCCCATCGCCTAACAGTACTACACGCCTTTATTACCTTAGTCGGCTTTTACGACATCCACGGAAAGATACGAAGTGGCACTATTCTAATCCGGCTACCACACGGACAAAATACGGTCAGAATATCATGTTTTGCAAATATGGTATCCAACGACGGAAGGATTACAAATACCGCTTTCATCACACAGATATTTGTCGATACTGTGACTTAAACCCAGGTACCACTGTTTGTCAGCAGGGTTGGTTCCCTAGGCTAAAAGCATTGTCAAAGAAATAAGCTTTATATTAGTAGAATTGAATACCGGTAAAACTGAAGGAATAACTATCAGCCATAAGCAGTGACCTTCCCCTTAATATCAAACAAACTCTGAATAAATTTGCCTTTAAAAAGAAAGTTTGCATACTTTTTTTCAGGTAGAGTTGAGATCATCTTGATTTTCTAATTGTGTTATCTGTAATGTTTAGTGCTTACCTATCGTCATATATGTATTAATTTATTAGTGCAATTTACGTAAACATATTAATTTAATATATTGATATGTAGGTGTATATTATCATGTATACATAGTGAGACACTATGTTGCTCCGCCGCTACAATCTCTGCTTTGCCTAAAGGTAAACTAGTAGTAAAGGTAATTTCGCTTTGTGTATACTACGATTAGTTACGGTTATTAACGATTAGTGAGTTTAACTACTGATCAAAAAACAGGCCCTTACAATTTTTTTGATAATCACTCACTATTATAAAACATCAGAGAAATAAACTTACCGTGTTGTGCACCTCATTGTATTGATCAAAACTGCCTACAGAAATGAGTTTATCTTTGTTGAGGAACAAAATTAGAATGTAAATTATCGGCGAAAGGTATTCTATGGGTGTGTGGATGAATCTGCGTTTCCGCACGACGAAATGCTTCCACAGTAGCACCGCCAGGGCCTCCATTGTTGTGCCGCGCGACGGACCGCCTATGTGATTCACTAACACTCAAATTACAATGTCTTTGCCACAGTGGCCCAATTAATATGAACACTTCGCCATTTCATTTACCAGCGAGTCCGAAACACGTCAGTAAAGTTTTAATGTGTCACGCCAAGTACGAAATTTATCTTGAAATACTTTTTACATGTTGCAGCCGTGAATAAAAACATTAATAATTTTACAAAAGGGAGCTAGTCGTTGAGATTTCGCTTGTCGAATCACGAATGTAATGCGAACGAAGTTGAAGTGAAGTTGAAGTATGGAAATGTATTAAATATTGATTAAATTGAACCAGTGTTGCCAGTTTTTTTTGCACCTTTCCCCCTAGATGTATTTAAAAAACCCCTAGTTTCTAGAATACGATTGATAAAAAACCTCTTGACGATTTTTGTATATCATATTTATCTAAAATATAAGGATTATAACATACAAGCTACATAATATTTCCAGTTATTAATACTAAATTAACATAAAGTTTTTATTAAAACTTATTAGGCACATTATGGTACATTGAACTACAAAATCGTAAGTTTCCTTAAAATTTGTCCAAAATGTCAGTGTAGTTGTCGGAGTTATTGACCGATTTTAAAAGAAATTCACAATTGGTAAGAATTGTGAGAGTCCTTCAGAAAATCCTCTAGACAGATTTAGTGACATCGAAACCACGAAAAACCTCAACGATCTGGAAAAACCCCTAGGTTTTAGGGAAAACCCGGCAACACTGAATTGAACACGAATATTTGACGTTTGCTTTAATGTTGCCTTACAACATTTTTCTGATGGTAATAAAAAATATAGATACGTTGCGCACTAGACTCGCACGCACTCGATATACTTTTAGTTTTGGAATCTTGTCATCGGGGTGATGGCACATAGAGCATTAATACATCATACTATGATTGGTATTTCCTATCTCTCTTCTAATCAAACTCACATCACACCGATTATAGGTCTACCAGAATCTCATGAAAAATTTAAAAGTAAAAATATATCGATTTTCATATGGCAATGTTACCTTACGCCTGTCAATTCAAATTTCACAGCTTGTCAGAGTTTGTTATTGTTTGTTGTTTTTACTGAAATATAGCGTTAGTTATCAGGAAAATACCCTTAAAGCCCCTCGATCCCAGGCGAAAAATATCGTTAATCATGTGTACTGTAAAAATTGTGAGCAAGAAGATGTAAATCAAACACAATATTTGGTTTAGTGTCGTGTTTGTAATGGACTAGTAAATGAAGCCAAATAATATTGATACTTTAAATTCCTTAGTACATTTGCAGGAACGTATTATAACTCCACTTGGCTTTTGGTTCTGCAACGTAAAAGTCCATTTAGAAACCTTGTTTTTTTGCCACCGCCTTTGTGGCACGGTCTTCATGATGTTTTCATGGGAAAAAAAACCTCACCTTTTCTTCAGAATACGAAATTAAGAGTTAATTTGATATGATAAAACATTCAAAATCGTACCCATTAATTTGGTCCTGTGCAGTATTGTTAGCTAAGCAACAATACGTCGTTGCGTTTAATAAAGCCATTTTCAACAAAATCCTAATAAGGGTCGTTCTTGCGTTTCGTTCAAATCACGTTTCCAGGGGAGAAAGTGGTATGATTTTAAGATTTATTAAAGATCTTTTTTAATAGGGTTATTACAGCCTAAAAGTACTTTCGGTACCATCGAACGCGTATAGAATTTAGTATTAATTAAATCAAGTAAATGATAAAAAACATGCCAATATCTCATCCCCCTCCTGTTTCCAACGAGCATTCAGAGGCTTTAATATTTTTTTAATCTCAAGTTTTGCAAGTAATTACGATTTCTATCATTTTATCATGTTAAGCAACAAATAAACAATACATAATTCGGGTTGACTAATTTTTAATACTGTATTAACCTTAAAAGAATCAAGGTTTTAGTTTTGTCAAATCAAAAATCTCATTCCCGTCCCCGATGAGTAACGTGCAAGTTTTAAGTTACTTGTGGACATCCAAAAGCGGCATGCACCTACCCCTTGCCAGTCCCGCTCAGTGTCGTGCGCAAGAGCTCTGAGCGGACGGACCCTAGTCACCTGGTTATAAAAATAACGACGATATTGTGGCACGGAGAGAACTTTGGTATCGCCTAAACTTCATCGCCATCCTGCAATTTATTGAGTAAGTTTTTTTAAAAAAAATATTGGTGTAAGTTAACCGAGGTCCTTGTATTGAATTGTTATTACATATTAAATCTAGTAGAACAGGCACACAGGCAACATAAGCAAATTAGGATCAAAGGGCAAATATTCATTACCGTCCAATTCATTACCTTCTATTTTGCGTTTTTTTTTATGGAAAGTAATGATAACCTTTGGTAGGGAATGAATACCTTTCTGTTCCCAAAATAAACCAAGCTTTCCATGTGTATTCTAATATTATAAAACCAAAAGTGAGAATGTATGTTCATTTCTTTGATCGCCTAAGTTTATCAACATTGTTCTGAGAAACAGCTTGCAAAGTTTTTTAAACAAACAGTAATGCGAGTTACTTTTAACCTAATATATCATCCTTTTTAGGTTTCCGTACCTCAAAAAAAAGAAACGGAACACTGATAGGATCACACGCGTGCCTGTCTGTCCGTATGTCCGTCTGTCTGTCCGTTTGTGTGACAGCTAATTTGCTTCAAAACTACTGGACCGATTGAGTTGAAATTTGGTACACATAATAATATAAGTCGGTGACTTCAAGAAGTACATGTAATGTAAAAAAAATGAATATTAAGCATGGGTGGCAAATTTAATATTGCTGCTACAACATGGTTTTTTCCAATGATTTAATCGAGTTTTCAATTCTACTACTAAGTACTATTTATTCTAAAAGTATTATTGTGGTTGTTAGTCCAAATCCCATATTATATGTATTTTAGTCCCTTCATCTTTCAGAGACTACAATGGCAAAAACAAAGAAAAAACATACAAAAGATGAAAAACTTACCAGAGATAGATAAAAAAGATAGAAAACGCCAAAAATATGAAGAAATTAAAAATAACCCAGTGCTTTATAAAGTTCAAAAAGAAATAGAGCGATTAAAATACCTAAAGAAAAAGGAATAGAAACAAATTTGTAGCATTAAGGACATAAGTGCAAGAGCACAATGTAAGCAAAGAAAAAGATGGAGAAAAAAATATCAATATTGTATTAAACAAATAGCATTATTTATATTATAATTACTTTACTTAAAAAAAAATTTTTTTAAAAGCAATTAAAAATTATAATTGCCAATTTATATTTTTATCACGCGAGGTTTTGTTTTGACCTCATTTGTACAATTTGTTAATTGTACAAATGTAGTATAATTATCAGTTATGTTTGTGTTAAGTTATGCTTATTTGTTACGTTTCATTTAAAAACCTTAAGTTATTACTTAATTGTGGCTGGCTTAGTAAATAAAAATTATCCCATTTCTGTTTGTTATAAAAAGTTGATAATGTAAGTTGATATCGACATTCCAAGGAATAGGTAATTTGTATTTATCTAACCCTAAATCTAACATTTTGTATTTTGGATTTGTTTGATTTATACTTATTTCAAAGGCTGATTAAAAATTATACTCCTTAAGTAATATCTTTTTATTAATCCATTGAACGCATCCAATCTTATTATCAGTCTCATTTTCCATATATGATCATACTTTCACTCAGATATCATCCAAGCCTAAAAGCCTAAAGCCTAGCCTGAGCCTTGTTAATTTCCTTCCATGCGGTTTTCATCACCTTCCAAGTGTAATTCATTACCTTCCAGGCGATTTTCATTACCCTCCTAGGGTTCATTACCTCCCGTCACTTTATCATGAATATAATTAAGTTATAAAGATGCCTTTCATTGGTATCTATTGTTTTTAAATACATGAAACTTCTTATATATATTTCTTATAAAAAAACGAAAAAAAAAACCGATTCTCAAATTTGATGAAATTTGAACGAAACGCAAGAATCACCCATAAACGTACACAATGAACATGATTGTTTTAATTTTTAATACTCAAACAATAAAAAATACAAGTCCAAAGTTAGTTTTAAGGGTTAGGTAGGTAACTAACCGTTTTTAATTAATGTTATAAATATTGGTTTGTTCCGTCCCTCTACGCTTTGTTCCATCTTCACGGCATAGATAGTTTATTGCCCAATGTTATATTTAAATTTTATCCCGGGAAATGGAATAATTTCCAAAAAAAATAAAGAATTCTACGCAGACTGAGTCCGCCACATCTTTATTTTATTGTACGAGTGGAAAATTAAGTATCAAGACCTTTAAATCCTGTTACCCCGGAGTTGCAAGCCCTAAATTTGAATTTCCCTTTTTTTCATGAGATTCTGGTAGACCTATAATCATTTATTGTTATTGTATAAGTACCGCGACGCCTTGCGAAATAGGTATAGATATTTGTACATAGCAACATTATCAGCAAAACCGCGTTCCCGCCACAAAAATTGAATGTCTTTGTGATATGATAACAAAGGGGTTTAGGAAGATTTTTTTGTTATACTTATACAAGGTGTTACAAAAATACCCGTAAAGCCGAAAGGGGGTTAAATGGTACCTTATAATAAGTCCATTTACAATATTTGAGAACCGTACTATCACCGCATGACTTATCGGCAAAAAAAAGAAAACCATTATTGCTTTCATTGATGTGCAAACCCTATTTCAGTAAAATTAAAGAGTAAACTACGCAGATTGTTTATGTACATTTTTACCTAATTCGTGAAACGATTAAGAGAGATACTAACAAAATGTACAGAATTCGATTAGATAGATATTACAAATCGAGTTTTGGAAGACTTTAAAAGACCTAAACTACTTACGAAGAAACCTAAACTAGCACTTACTTTTTCGTAAAGAACGTCAAAATTACAGGAACGGCTCAAAGTGAGCTCTGCCTTGTACAATGTACAACCTCGCTCGTCGGGATATGGTTTTAAACCCATTTAAGATGAAAAATTATTAAATTGGTAGGTAGGCCTCTCTGTTAAAATAATCTATGCTAACTCCGGTTCCCTGACATGACAGCTTACTAGGGTTGACAATATTTTAGGCTTTGATAATTTATTAGATTTTTTACGGGGTATTTTGTAACACGTTGTAAGTACCTAATAATTTGGAACACCGGTTGTAACTTTTTATTGGGAAGACATAAAGTACAAAATAAACATGTAGGGACAGTTGGGGTACAATGGAACGAAAAAGTCATTTCTATTTAAAAAAAAACTGTGCTCTATATTTTTCTAATTTTCGTTTTTAACAATCAACAACGGTTCTTAAACTATCGATTAACAACAAAATTGAGATCAAATTTGTTTCTTAAACCATGCTTAAACCTATGAAAAATCACTGTTTGCAGAACAATTCCTTTGTTCCAATGTGCCCCAGGTCTGGGGTACAATGGAACGGTATCTGGGGTACATTGGAACAAGACTAATAAATCGTGAAATATATAAAAAAATATACCTTAACCAAGCTTATACTTGCTTAATATCTTTTCGGGAAAAGAATAGATATTACTTTGCCGCTTTGTCTTGCCAGACAAGCTAGGACTTGGTAGTACCCGTTCTATGTCCAGAACTGACACCGCTGCCATATCTGGTTCCAATGGAAAATAGAAGCTGTTGTCAATTTTCGCACTTCGACGCATATAATTTATATCATGTTCATGTTCCATAGAACCCCGTTCCATTGTGCCCCATAGGGAAACGGAAATTTAAAATAACCATTTAAAAAATTTAGGTTATGATTTCCAGTGCACGCTTTACTGTATTTGATTGCGAAGATTATTAAGATTTAGGTATGCAAAAAATAAACACATACCTGCTATTTATACTTTTTATGTAAAAACGAAAGTTCTCCTGTGCGAAATTACAACTTTTCACAGTGTAAAACCACTTTTTTCATCTCACACCTCTGTTGTCTTAAGCCGGCCATTTTGCACTGCGTCAACACATGGCGCATCAGACGCTCTAACTGGTCGACGAGAAAGCGCGCGAATTTGTTTAAAATTTGAATAGTTTTCGCTCGTTGTTTTATTGTACCCCTTGTCCCATTGTACCCCCACTGTCCCTACTATTTATATATTTATAAATATGCACATTTTGTCGTAAACTCAATTATTGACGAATTATTTAAAATTAACCAATTTTGGCACCTTCAATTCCAAATGGCGGCTAACACTTGTGGAGGTCGAAAACATTGGATTTTCATTATGGCCGCGCTACACGATCGCTCATCATGGGCCAGCTTAGGGACGGAGTGATGCGTAAGAGTGAGATGCAAGAATATATTGCTCGCTCTAAGGTGTAAATGCGTTCCTTAAGTTGGCCCATTATGGGCCACAGTGTTGAACGGCCTGTTGACGAATGCAAAACGACGCGAAATGACAAGATGCGACACAGCTAGTCTGACAGGTAATTTAAACGTTGGCAACTCTAAATATATAAATTAACTAAAACATTAAATCTAAGAATGGCCCCTGCGGCATTGTACCAAAGATGCTGGAAGAATTTCCTCGCTGGATTGTTAAACTTATACGTTGAGCGAGGAAACTGCCAGCTCTTCGGTCTCCCGTGACGTCCATGAGCCTCTTCGAAACTTTTTTGAAGAGGCTTCGAGCGCTAGGACCCCACGGACCAAGGGTCTCGACGCCGAATGGCATAAACATATATTCTGGGCTGAGACCATTATATTTTCCTACCTTCATGCTTTCGGCCGCTTCAGCTGCCGCACCAGCCCTATTAGTAGAGGTCCGGTGGAGATGTGGTGGGGCTAGCGTGTCTACACAGGTTGCATCCCACACTAGCACCCGTCCCATATTCCACGGGACCAAGGTCATTCCGTCAGGTCTCTTGCCATCATTTCTAGAAATGCCTGTCGGCTCTAAAAGAGGCGGGACCTTCATTGAGGCAAGAGACCGACGAAAGATGTCGTTTAGTGTAGCGTGTCTGGAAAAGCGGCCAGCACTTCTCTGGCAAGAAAGTCCGTGATGTCCTAGCCAAGCCAATCTACGTCACTTCCGCAGGGGCAGCGATGTGGAGCGCAGACCGGGACCCCAAGGCGAAGGCAAACTGAAAGTCGGAGTGTGTTAGGGTCTAGGAAAGTACCAGTGCTTGGCGAGGGGTGAGCTTGAAGCCAGTATCCACCCTCCCGACTGCTAAAATTCTTGCACGATCCGCTGCGCAGCACTGGCTTAGAAGGCAATCAACAGTCAATTTACATACTATGTCATCCCAGCACCTCTGCGATTTTGGGTTAACAGGAAAATTTTGACCAGGGTAGCAGTTAACCACCCATTCTTTGCGTCCGCCAAGCCTGAAGTCTCATAGTTTAAAGGGAATTCCCTAAGGATTTTTCCTATGAGACTATAAGAGCTATGGATCGACGAAAGAAAAGCTGGCAAAGCAATACTAGAAATTGTGCGGATCCCTATACCACCGTACCGAATTGGGAGGGATCCTTGGGTCCAGGAATGCTCGCTTAGCTGAATATTAAGAATGGATTGCAGGTTACTTTTGATCAAAGTATCAATTTTCGACAAACGATCTTGATGTTTCCAAAACGGACAGCAGCGAAGCACATAAATAAGTAAATTTAGGGACAAAAAGACAGAATTTTACTTAAAGTGCAAAATGTGGACTAATGTCAAAAAGCTGATGGGTATGATAATAGAAGATTAATAATTTTCTATAATGATGTTGATAATAATAGTATAGGGCTGCTAGGTGCTTGGGGCGTTGAGTATCAGGGTCATGGTACTTTAACTTCAACAGGGGATGACAGACTCCTGGCAGTTTCAGAACAAAGAGCGAATCAAATATAGAGAGAGAGTAGACGGTGGAAGGCGCGAAGGGAGTTACCATAAAGGGATAATAGGTATGTTATATTGATATTATTAAACAAATCGCCCCCCAATTATTGTACCAAGAGAACTAAGAACAGCATGAAGTATATAAACATAGTTTATATAAAGATTGTAACAACACAACCGAAGCACAGTAGATATAGAGGCCACGCGATAGGGCCATGCCATTAGGAACCCATTAGGGCCCTCTCACATCACACGTTTTTTGAACGTCAGCGTCTCATTAACGTCCGCGCAGTATCAACGTCACGTTCTCGCAGCGCCGCCGCGACGCAGTGGAGAGAAGATACATTGAAAAATCGATAAAAAGTTGTAAATATTTACAACTCCACCACAAAGCGTTCACGAACTGCGCCACACGCTCCCGCGCACGACCCGCGAACGCGCTCTGTGAGGAGGCCCATCGGAGAACGCATGTATTACGAACAATGACGCCCGGCAGACCGACCCGCCCCACCCGCGCGCTGTTTGTAGCAGTGGACGGCAGCGTGGCTCCCACGCGACATACCCCTATACACTCAGGAGCAAAAGTATCGGGTCAGAGTGCATTTTTCATACAAACGAGGCTATTTCGAAGCCTTGGTTCCTCGCCAGGGGATGCTTGTAGTGAAATCTGATGATGGATGCCCCGAGCATCGATACAGGACTTCCAGAGTGCCTAGGACACCCAACTGATTGAATTTGCGGTTAACGCCGGAATTGTGCATGTTCAGAAAAACATCTAAAATGACAATAAAATGTAAGGAAATCCAAATGCGAACCCAAACTGTCTCGCTGTGGTGTCAACTGATTGTGCGATCAGTTAGGTGTCTTAACAACTTTTGACCTCCTCTATTGAACCTCGGAGTACCCACCTTTAAACCTCACTCAAAATAACCCCTGGCTAGGAACCAAGGCTTCAATATAGCCTCGTTTGTATGAAAAACGCACTCTGACCCGATACTTTTGCTCCTGAGTGTACTCTGTACTCCCGCAGGTGTCCCGACATGCGCCCGACCCGCGCCTGCCTTGTATGTGAAAGCGTCCTTAACTCCATATTAAGACACCCGCCGCACTTCTGACCCGCTCGGCGCTCTGTGTGTTTTAAGCTTAAGTCCATGGGAGTATCTATAAATATAATTCGACATTGGAGAAATACACCATAAGAGTAGTGAAGCCAACAAATAAAAAAAAGAAAAGTAGGGTAAAAGTGGGATAGTTGCCCCACATTTTGAAAATGTCAATTATTTCTTAAAATACAATAATAAATCAACAGATTATTATTTGTAATGAAAACCATGTCTATTAGTTACTACTTGGTTAAGAGCAATTGCGTAAAAAAATAACAATAATATTTAAAAAATATATATTTTCAGAGTACTAGTTGTGAGGATAGATGCCTATTGTATGGGTTAGATGCCCTGATGCTTTTATCACTATGAGGATAGTTGCCCTTTGGGATTAATTAAAGCCAAGTATAATTAATATGTTTTATTTTAATCTGTTTAAATGTCACATAAGACTGTGGTTAAAATTATAACAAACGAGCTTTTTCCAATTTCCGGAAGTGCGCCACCAAACGTTTTTCGTTAGCAAAATCAAGAATAGGATGTTTTCCTGAAAAAAAAAACAGTACTTATGGGTAATCTCAGTTTCATTATATTTGGTAAATGTGTTTTTTAAATCGATCCAGTCAAGAAACATTTGCTTACCCAGTGTTTTTTTTTCAGTACTTTTGTTTAAAAATATTCTCCTTAATGTTCTCCCCATTCCCATATTGCCTTTCGATATCTCATCCAAAACGGCTATTAAGGTCTCTTGCCTCCATAGACCACGTGCATGAGCGCCAGCCTTCCTCTGATATTTACGAGGCATGCTAAAACCAAGCGTTAATAAAATTAAAGGCCATGCAAGCTTCACCTTAAACCCTATGGGGATAGATGCCCTTAAGGGCATCTATACTCACAGGGCATCGAGGCATCTATCCTTTTTGATAGGCATAGATGCCCCTATTTAAAAAATAATAATGTTGTTAGTAAAATTTCCAAACCTGTACTTATAGGTAGGTCATATTTGAACCATACACTTGCAAATAACGATAAAATAAAATATACTTACTTCACACTATTAAAAGTTACACACTTCCAAAAATCCTTCAATGTCGTAATCCGCCGCGACCCTGAGCGAAGCATCGAACTTTTATTTATTACGCGCGAATCGACCGTTGCACGCGGCTGCCAAACGCATATTGGCGGGGCGGGGGGGCGACCTTTACTTAAAAGCATTCGCTGCGGCTGTGTAATGTTTGTAAATTTTGATTTTAAATTCGGGGCATCTATCCTCTTGGGGCAACTATCCCACTTTTACTTACCGGTGTCACATGGGATTTTACTTTTCAATTTGTCATGAGAGTAAATGGTAGACCTATTTCCTCTAAGACATATTATACCTCTATGGTGCTGAAATATGTTAAGAAAATTTGCCGACGCACTTAATGTCAATAGGGTACAACGAGCTCAGATTATACACCTAGTGATTAGGAACTATTAAAATAAATTAATGATGAATTAAATATAATTGAATTAAGATCGGAACGAAAGCCCCTGCGCTGCCACCATGCTCCCGATCCTAGTGTTGATGTGGAAGTGTTACTTAGTGCGCAAAAGAAGATTATTTTTTACAGTTATCGAGTTGGTGTTCCCTTTAATACCATTTCTATGCCTTGCAATGTTGGTGTCAAAACTTGGTATTAATACAGAGTCACTAGTGGTTAGTTCTAAACTGTAGTAGCTACACGAACACACATCTAAAACCCCAACTAAGTATGTACAATAATCGTGCAAGCGTGTCGAAATGAAAAGCCGCATTCACATTTGTCTGATATATGGTAGTGAATGTTGGGTGTGGCAGGACAAGCATAAAAGTCGTGTAAATGCAGTTGAAATGCGCTCTTTGCGTAGTATATGTGGTGTGAAACTGATTGATAGAGTAAGGAATGAAAAAGTCAGAGAGATATGTGGAATAAAAGAAGATGTAGTGACTAAGATTGAAAAGGGCATGCTTCGATGGTTCGGTCATTTGGAAAGGATGGATGAAAGAAGATTGACGAAAGAGATATACAGATCGAAAGTGAGTGGACGGGTCGGACGGGGCCGTCCTAGGCGAACTTTATCGAGTTAAATCGGGGAAATACTGGAAAAGGGCCGAATCTTAAGTACCCGAAACCGACGTGCGTGCATGACTCGATGTATGAATGTGGAAGAAGCGAAATAAATTTGTCAAGATCGTAGCAAGTGGAAAGAAGTGGTCTCTGCCTACCCCTCTGGGAAACGCGTGATTTAATGTATGTATGTATGTATGATATGTTGTATCGTGACGCGTCAGATCAGTTCCGGCGCGTGCACATTTTTTCTGATCCATTCTGACGCGGCCGCTCAGCCGGCCCCCATAATATCTCACCTATTGAAGCAGACCAGGGTCGCATGTGATGTGACATAAGTGACATAACACAAGCCATCACAACACACCTCGTCAGACAAATGTGAACGTCTCCATAATTTATGAAACCGATACTGCTCTGACGCGTTACGATACAACACAACCAGATAAATGTAAATGCGGCTTTAGTCGAATGCCAATTAATACATCTATTCGAGATCACAGGCCCTTGACAAGATGCTTTACGCTTACTAGCATTTCTATTCGTTTCATTTTGAAACCAATCACTGGTATAGTACGAATCCTATGAGGTGTCCCGATCTCGTCAACAGCCCACCTTTCGAACAAAGCCATTGTATTCTATAATGTCTTCGAGTGCATAATCCTCAGTTTTAAATGAACGGAAATATAAGACAAAATAGCTCATTGAAATAACGACTTTATTGACTAGAGCAGAAAGTGCATTTTTAAAATAAATACTCGTTCGTCATAATAGAATACAATGGCTTTGTTCGAAAGGTGGGCTGTTGACGAGATCGGGACACCTCATAGGATTCCTATAGTAGGTACTATAAATGACGTGACTTTTCATATCACGTGATCTACCATGGCCGCGATTGGTTTAAAAACGAAACGAAGAGAAATGCTATTTAGTTAGTGCATAAGGGCCTCAACCTGTTTGATCGTGCGTTCGTACGAATAACATTCGCGCATCTTGCGATGATCGACTATTTGCGTTGTTTTAGGACGACTAAAGAGGTGGTTCGGCTGCGTTGGTTCCGGAGCGGCCAATCTTTCTTATTTTGTTGTATCGTAAAAACAGTAAAACATACAAGCGTGTAATTTATTATGATTATTAAATTCACCTCAATCAAATGAGTTAAAAGAGATTCATGGACTTGTTCAAACCGGCCTTACAACGCTTGCATAGGTATATTACATATGTAGGAAAACATAAATCCCGTGTACCACCTTTTTCTTCTGTGCACAACACAACTTGTAGCCAATATCATTGATAAACCGGACATAGCTGACTGCAAACTTACGCACACTAATGCAGAGTCTAATATAGACACACCTAAAAAGTGGGACACTTTTGAAATTCAATCGAAATCGGTCATATACGGGTGTACAATCCAAATGGGTCAGTATGGAGAAGTCGGAAACTATGAGAGATAGCGAGATCTGTTCTTAGGAACCATGACGTCGATTTTAGATTTAATAATAATTACTTTCAAACTTTTTTATTAACTCTCATACATAACCGGGAATCGAACCTGGTCAGTATTTTTGTAACCGCGTTAAGTAAAAAGGACCAAATTTGGTTATGAAATCTTGTGTATATACCTCTGTGAGTTCGAAAAACGATGACGTGGTTGTCTTTCAGGAGTCAAAGTCGCACTCGACGGCCGCGGAGCCCCTGCGTGTAAGTTACTGGCCGAGCACCCTATTAACCAACAGACTCATGAACAAAGTCAGTCATAGGCTTCATCTGGACTGGCTCGATCATGTGCCTCGTAAGTATGCCATGTTTTATCGTACTACCCGAGCCGAGGAGGAAGGTAATTTTTGGCCTTCCGTCGTTGGATACTATATTCGCAAAGCATGATATTCTGAAAAATATCATAAAAGCAAAACATCATATTCGCAAAACATGACATTCGCAAATCATCATAGTAGCAAGACATCACATTAGCAAAACTTAACTATTATTAAGACATGAATTAGATAGTGTTAACGGAGCTCCGCTACGGCGGAGCTCCTATTTCTGGGTAGTTTGGCCCTCCGGGCCTGATATAAATCTAACATAACCTAAACCTACCTAATGATTGATTGAAACCCGACTATTTGTAAATAGAATGTTTTGCGAATATCGTGTTTTGCTAGTATGATGTTTTGCGAGTATGATGTTATGCGTATATGATGTTTTGCTAGTATGATCTTTTGCGAATGTCATATTCTGTAGAGTAACCGATCTTTGGCATGGAGAAGGGAAACACTAAACTATGGTTAGCAGATTAAATCGTTAAAATTGACAGTTTACCCTTACCATGAGTTACAATTACAGCACTCGCTAGCGAATCGAATGCCCTGTCCCTCGCACTCTATAAGAATACTGCGAGGTCTGCGAGAGACAGAGCATTCCATTCGCTAGCGAGTACGGTAATAGTAACTCATGGTAAGGGTACTGGTACTGGTGTGATTGGCAGTAATGGTTGCTAATCTAAAGCGACCGGTTACCAAACACAAAATAATAGAATAGAAACCCAACTATTTCGTGACCACAGGTATTTTGTCTATGACTTGGCATCTCTTATAACCAGAGCCCGGATTTTTTGTGGCAAAACTAAAAACTGTCGCAATCTAGGTAGTGTTAGAAATGCAAATCCTTCTTCGGAAACCGTCAGCACACACAGCAGCACGTGACATTTTATTTAGTTTGTAATAGTGATAGGATAGGAGTAGATAATCATTAATTGCTCAACATTCTCTGGGAGTACCTAAGTAGACAGTTTCTGACGTGTCTACTATTTTCCATGAGGTAGTTTAGTCACTTCATTCTATGTTTTACTTCTTAGTTACCCGACGGGTTATTTTATTACTTGATATGAAAAAGTAGAAGTTAAAATTTAGATGGAATAACACATATAAAACAACTGTCGCGAATGATTGTAAAGTAATGTAAATATAATATTACTCGATATCGATAAAAGAATATTTCTAACACTAGCTAGATTGCGACAGTCTTTTGTTTTGCCGCTAAAAATGCGGGCTCTGCCCATAACATAAACGACCAAGCATTTTTTTTAAATTGATCTTTGTTAATGCTTTCAGCCTTAAAATTGAAATTTCTTGCAGAAGAGTATGAGGAAGGCTATGCATTGCTCTCAGACAAATATACCATGGCGGAGTACGCGGGGAAAATGGAGGTTGGCGACGCGATAGTCATATTCCAGGTATTATTAGTCATTTCATTTCGTCCCTAAGCCTCGACATGAGCCCCTAGTAACACAGTCTACTGCTTTGTTATTGTGACCCGCGAATCTGATTGTGCAGAAGCTCTTTATCGCCACTTAGGGAAATCGTATTATATAATGGAACAAAATCCCCGTCCCGACTTCACCCGGGTTCAAATTCAAATTCAAAATATTTACTCAGTAAATAGACCACATGAGGGCTCTGTTACACGTCGGTAATGTAGGGTGAGTCTACCAGCGCTTCGGACAAGACCATCATTGCGGAGAAGAAGCGCCGGAAGAAACTCCAGCAGAAGGTCATTTTTTCAATCATAAATACATAGTACTTAAAACTAAGTTACATTAAGGAAAGTAAGTTACATTAGGTAATAAAGTAATAAATAATAAATTCTTAAAACTACTAAAAATAATTTGCAGATGCGGGCAAGCTGTACAACTTGCTTGCCCGCATCTGCAAAAAAAAAGAAGTCAATTTTATAATTTAAATAACTAGCGACCCACCCTCGCTTCGCTTCGGTTTATGTAAGTTTTCTGTAACACCCGTACATAAACCAGAATCTATTATACATATAAACCTTCCTCTTGAATCACTCTATCTATAAAAAAAAAACGGCATCAGAATCCGTTGCGTAGTTTTAAAGATCTAAGCATACATAGGGTCAGACAGACAGACAGCGGGAAGCGACTTTGTTTTATACTATGTAGTGATTAAAAAGGGGTCTAGAACGGGGGGTTAAAAAAATTACCTAAGTAGTTTGATTATAGCAAATGGGATGTCATATAAAAGGACTCAATCTGCACATTTCAAAACTATTTTTATTTTATTTTCTGGTATGTACTTTTTTATTTATAGCCAACCAAGTACAAAATATGCCCCCCCCCCTTTTTATAATTAGTCGATAAATCGGAAGGCCGCAATTGATACTTTTTCTTGTGTTTTTTCGGCAGAACATGAATGGCACCGTTTTTCCGAAAACTCTGAACTACACAATTCGAATGAAGACGGGTGCGAGGCCGCAGAATATCGTGAAGCTCGTGGCCCAAAATCGTGTTCCGCCGGAGAAGTTCGGTATGTACACTACTCTATACTTTTATTAAATACATACATACATAAACTCACGCCTTGTTCCCAGGCAGGCAGGCTTTGGGGTAGGCAGAGCTACAGAATTACCAACAACTCTAAAAACTTGTTAATAATTCTGTAACCACATTTTGCACATTAAACACAAATACACAAATACATACATATATTAAATCACGCCTGTTTCCCAGAGGGGTACGCAGAGACCACTTCTTTACACTTGCTACGATCTTGACAAATTTCTTTCACTTCTTCCACATTCATACATCGAGTCATGCACGCACGTCGGTTTTGGGTAAGTACTTAAGATTCGGCCCTTTTCCAGTAGGTATTTCTCCGATTTGACTCGAAAAAGTACGCCTAGGGCGGCCCATTCCGACCATTCTACTCACTTTCGATCTGTATATTTCTTTCGTCAATCTTCTTTCATCCATCCTTTACAAATGATCGAAGCATGGAAGCACGCCCTTTTCAATCTTATTACTTATTATACTTTTATTTCTGGGTCTAATATTGTCTTCCATAATTATTTTTGGTAGTTATGTGATTTTTAAGTCATAATCATACATAATGACTCGATGTATGAATGTGGAAGAAGCGAAAGAAATTTGTCAAGATGTAGCAAGTGGAAAGAAGTGGTCTCTGCCTACCCCTCTGGGAAACAGGCGTGATTTAATGTATGTGTGTATGTAAGTAATCAATAATCATAAATAAACAGTTTTTTTATAATTTTGATAAATCAAACCTTTCCTAGTTATTTAGTGTAGGCAAATGCACTTATCGTGGAAAGTGCTCAAGTCATGAACAATCCCAATTAAAGTCACATATTATAGAACCCTAATGCCTTACAATAAGATAAGATATATAAGATACTTATATAATACTTCGCGCGCGCCTATCTCTATTAGAATAAAATCTATTGAAAGTGCCTTTTTGTCCGTTAAAATTGTTATTATACATCACTGGAGCACTGTCATGATGGGT
Organism: Acleris laterana; assembly: GCA_963966035.1. Lineage (NCBI taxonomy): Eukaryota > Metazoa > Arthropoda > Insecta > Lepidoptera > Tortricidae > Acleris > Acleris laterana. Next base: position 2,179,022 of record OZ014454.1, on the reverse strand, counting down.
GCATTTACCTTACAATATGTTAGATATTTAAGAAATTAGGATTTTCTAATTTTTATTTGCTATCTAATTTATACTGAGTAATTTATAATGAGATTAATCACTACATAGTATAAAACAAAGTCGCTTCCCGCTGTCTGTCTGTCCCTATGTATGCTTACATCTTTAAAACTACGCAACGGATTTTAATGCGGTTTTTATTAATAGATAGAGTGTTTCAAGAGGAAGGTTTTTATGTATAATAAATCCTGTTTCATGTACGGGTGTTACAGAAAACTCACATAAACCGAAGCGAAGCGAAGGCGGGTCGCTAGTGAGTAATAAATCTGAATCAGAATTTGAGAAATTCACGGTTCCAGCTTGATTCCAGCGATATAAAAATGATGACTCTCAATAATTACGAAAACAACCAAATAAAAATTGTAAACAATTTTTCTATTGTAAACATGTGACAATTGCCAAAGTCATTTAATGTCACACAAACTCGTGATGACCCTGGGGCTCTACTCTACGGTAAAAAACCAAATTGCCTTTTACGTGTTTCCGGCAGTACGAGTAATGGCGGACGAGACTCCTGTGCTTAGGGTTATGGAACTTAATGGACAATTTAAGGCACCAATACTGGACACTTGATTCTTATTCGGAGATAATGGTTATTCATTTGTTTTGCAACAATCAATTCAGGACCGTTTTGAATTAAGACTGCGCTGAGCGTACGCCGGATGTACAGTGGCGCCCTCATTACTTTTATTGTGTTTTCTAATAGACTAAAGTATTTTCTTGAAATTGGTTGGTGGGTTTTTGTACTACAAATGAAAACACAACTTATAAGGTATATCACATAGTTTAATAACAATTCACCTTCGAGTTATCAACTTAACGGAAACAACTACTCAAAGGGTAATTGTTATTAAAGTTTGTTACGTATCCCATAAATTGTGTTTTTACTTGCGCTATAAAAACGTATCGTCTGATTGCAAGGAAATTCTTTAGTTAATTAGTAAGTTAGTAAGAGTAATGAGGGCGCCACTGGACGCTCGACGTTTGCTCGGTGGTCTTAAGAGTGATGTGTCCATTCCTGGTGCCTGTCCCTATGACACTAAACAGTCTTGTTTTCCAGATACAATATTCGAACCCTTCGTCTGCCTCCAATGGGCAATAGACACCAGCTTTCTAGAAGTGGTCGCCGGCACCCACATCAACCCGGTACTTGATTTGTGATATATTCACTGTTGTAGAGTCGATTATACTGTTGTAATAACCAGAGCCCGGATTTGTCGCGGCAAAACAAAAAACTGTCGCAATCTTGCTAGTGTTAGAAATATTTTTTTATCGATATCGCGTATTATTTTATTTACATTTTAATTTATTTCAATTTCTAACGTACCTCCGTGTGACACTTAAAAGTTGACGTGCAATGCAAGTAATTTACACTGTAACATACGTACACATACATATAGGTACCTACATACATAAACACACTTTCGTTCCCAGAGTGGGGTAGGCAGAGCTACAGAACTACTAACAATTCTGAAAAATTGTTTATAACTCTTTAACCACATTTTGCACAATCAGGCTAAGATGTTTACCAGCGTATTAGTGACAGGTTGCAAGCCCATCGCCTGAAAGTACAAGCCTTTATTCCCTTAGTCACCTCATACGACATCCACGGGAAGACATGGAGTGGCACTATTCTACCCAGCAACCACACGGGCTAACATTATAAGGAGAAATAAAATCTGAATGTGAATAATCATCACATCACCGGTTATATCCAATAGTGATACTATGCAGAAAAGGATGTATGTACAGTAGAACACAATTTATATGGCGTTTATAGAGAAATATTCGTTCGCGCAGACACGAACAACGATTCCGATGGTTACCGAAAGCACGATTAAAACCCACGATCAGACTTGTACGTAATTTTTATAAGGTGCAAATTAAATTGCATCTTTTTTTCTATCTCATTCACGCACGTTTGAGAGCTGACTGAATGACTCGCGGGTGCGCGTCAACATGGCGTCACTAATAACCAATAATAGCACAGAATAAAACCACACAACGCGTGGATCATGCCGATTGGCTCCCGCGCTTCGAAAAGTCGCCTTCTGCGCAGGTACATCGGTAAGCCGTCTCAGTTGTGTTTTACTGTAAGTATGTATGAATATAAAGAAGATAATTAGTTGTAACCGCAATAATGTCACTATTCAAATAGTTTTTTTCGTAATTTACTCATGAATTAAACGTGCGACATGTTTGCGCAGTCGTTGACGATGGAAGCGTTCGGCAAGTCGACGACCGGGATGTTCGGGGACGCAGCGAACTCCTCGAAGCTCCTCGGCAGTCAGTACCTATACGCTCCAATTGTATGCTTCAATATAAGACTATGTTACAAGGTCGCACTCTTCGTCCCGTTCATGACTTTCATTACTAGAATGCTTGAAGAGAAAAACAGTGGCATACAAGTGAGTTTATATAACCAATTAAGTATTGTGGGGTAAAAAATATAGGGTGGGCCAAAAGTGTTTTCAAATTAGCAAGAGTAAAAGCTAGTAAAAATGCAAATATTTCGGGACCACTCTACAGTATGTAAACTTACTAAAACCATATCTTTCAACCAGTTGCTACCAGGCTATTTGAGTTATGTGTTTTACCACATTTTTTGCTAGTGTGTGTCGAATATTTTTAATTTTGTCAATGTATAAAAATTATAACATCTCACCTTTTTCAAAGTCGGTTAACCCTAAAAGTATCATCCCATGTGTAATGTTTACGTTGTTCAGTGACCATTATAAGACCCGTATGTAATGTTTTTATCGTAACAGATTATTGAACTTGCATTCAGTGCATTCTTTATTTAAATTTGAAAAAGTGTTAAGATTTCAATAATTTATATAGGTACCCCAACCTTATCTATCGCCCAGACATGCTCGGGTTCAAATAAATGGTTTTAGTAAGTTTACATACTGTATACGTAGTACCTAGACCTACCTATGTTCTTTGTCTTTGCTTACTCGACTACCTTCTATTTATTTTTATAGTGAAGCCGTTTAGATTTTCTGAAAAAAAGAAGATGGAAGTGGCGCCATCTGTGTTCCTAAGGGGTGAAAGTTTTGCTCCTGCGGGTGAAATCACTTATTTTGACCTCTACTAACACTGTGCAAAAGTCACAAAATGCAGCTTTTGCCTGAAAATTTGCCTTAACAACTAGGATAACCTACGTTAACACAATAGTAGTAATGAGGGCGCCACTGGACGCTCGACGTTTGCTCGGTGCAGTTTTAAATTATTCTGTGGGTAAAAGTTTACAGAAAATGTTACCAAAACATGTTAACAAAGATTTTACATTTAAAACAACTATTATTGAATTAAACCATACATGAACCGTTAGTTTACTTGATCTGATTAAAGTATGACTTTAGGATGACCGCGTCGTACTGTTTTTTAAATGTTGTAAAGATTTCTATTTTAGGCGGTAAAAACCGGGTCTTTAACTCGGCCGCCGTTACTGTCAATAAATCGCTGCTTAAATACAAAAGCGCCACAAAACAAAAAAAGACATAGTTTGATTTGAAACTTAAAGTAATAGTACCTATTCCGAATTTAAATGCAACACAAACACATTTTGATTTGTGGCCCTTTAGTATTTAAGAAACGAAATAAAACGTTAACAATACCATAACAGGTAAAAGACGGTATGGTTTTTACTTCGTAGAATCTCGGCCCGGTCGTGTTTTCAAATCTATAATCCGAGAACCCACTTATCTGGTAACTGGTTTGCTTTCCTTACGCAATGAAAAATATAAAAAAAATACACGGACGTAACGTTGCACTAAAAAGGTATGAAGCATGCAAAGTCGGCACTATTGTTCGTTATACACGACTTACCGCACGCACACAGATACACTAGATAAGACAACGCGCGTCTGCACGCACACTGCTATTTTGCATGCTTCACTCATGATTAGACGAGGTTACGTCCGTATATTTATTAGGCCCGTGAATAATTATAAATATTTAGGAACGGGTCCATATTGGCTCATATAAAATTGGTCTTGATTTCGATTTTTTATACAAAGAACGATTTGTGACTATTCAAGTCATCATTACTCCGGAAAATTTTGCTCATACTTTTTTATTCATATTTTTTAAGTCATAAAGTTATTATACTCATAACTGTCGCAACTCATAATGCATTTTTTCAAAAAAGTGTTTCTTTTTTTAGATTTTTATAAATGTACCCTAACCTAACCTAATTTTATCTCCACGTAAGATATTTAAGAAATTCTGAAAAGTGTACGGTTCCATGAATATTGGCGTTATAAGTTGATTTTAATTTTCGATAATTAGTCTTAAAAAAATATATGAAGAGTATGAAGAGTGATCATTAGGTTGTAAAATTATATGAGATACATTTTCGGAGTTCCAATAATCTAATTTTAAATTTTATATGAACTTTGGCGCACTTTAGGAACTAATGAAGATGATGGGCGTGTCAATACCGACTCTGTACGTGGTGCACTTTGTCAACGCCCTCCCCGCCGCAGCGGGGTTCACCCTCGGCGTCCCCGCGCTGCTCAAGCTGGTGAAGCCCCCCCTGCTGCCAGCCACTTCCTTCATCATGCCCTTCCTGGGCCTCACCTTACTTTTTTGGTCTATTATGGCGCTGGCGGCTTTCTTATCGTACGTTATAAGTTGTAAGTTGATCTCAACGTATTTGATCCAGATTGAAGCAACGCTACGTTCTACCATATTTACTTGACAGTGAAACAACTACCTAAATATGTTTTTTTTTTTAAAGATAAAGTTTGTTCACTAATTATGCCGCAAAGCGCTCGTTTACACGGCAAAATCGAATAGTCAGTCACTTTCTAACATTGATATAAATAATAAAAATAAATAAATATCAGGGGACAATGTCACACCAATTGACCTAGTCCCAAACTAAGCTCAAGGCTTGTATTATGGGTACTAGACAACGATATAAATACTTATATAGAGAAATATATACTTAAATATATAGAAAACATCCATGACTCAGGAACAAATATTCGCGCTCATCACACTAATATCTGCCCTTACCGGGATTTGAACCCAGGATCGCTACCTTCGTAGGCAGGGTCACTACGAACTAGGCCAGCGAGTCGTCGATATATGATATGATAATACAATACCTTTTGTAGCATAATGTATAAGTATAAACATAAATTTTCATGCGTGTTTCTGCAGGAAAAGGGTTAGAATTATGGCTACAGATACATCATTTACATTAAATTTGATGACTTAGTTATTTTCGATTTAAATATACATATACAGGGTGTTAACGGGGTCGTGATACAAGTGATCACCTCTGTGTTCTGCCCGCGAATATGAGCAACTTTCCCTATGGAACCAGCTTGGAAATCGGGAAAAAAAAATCAGCTGCTTCATACATTTTGGTCGAGTACCTACCCCTGTTCTTGTTCTATGAAACAGCTGATTTTTTTTCCCGATTTCCAAGCTGGTTCCATAGGGAAAGTTGCTCATATTCGCTGGCAGAACACAGAGGTGATCACTTGTATCACGACCCCGTTAACACCCTGTATAATAAAAACCATAGGAACAAAGTGCAATGCTGGAATGATCGGCTGTATAATAAGCACACTTTTGTACCCGAGTTCATGACGTATTTTGATGATTATTTTTAGGGTGCCATACAAAAATCCGTATTACTAAGATTCCATTGTCCACCCGTCTGTATGTCTGTCACCTTGCTGTATTACATGAACCCTGTTAGATATGTAGCTGATTTTTTACAGGTGATGTATTTCTGTTGCCGCTATAACAAAAAATACTGAAAAACAGAATAAAATAAATATTGAGGAACCCCTCATACAACAAACGTGTTTTGTTGCCGTTTTTTGCTGTTGTATAGATAATGGTACAGAATCCTTCGTGCGCGAGTCCGACTCACACTTGGAAGGTTTTTAGGATTCCGTAGTCAAACTAGGAAACCCTTATAGTTTCGCCATGTCCGCCCTGCCGTCCGTCCGCAGCCTAGCTCTGAGACTCTTAACTAGTACTAGAAAGCTGTAATTTGACGTGAATATACATATTAGTCACGCCAACAAAATGGTAAAATAAAATGCGGGCGGACGGACGGACGGACTTGGCAAAAGTATAAGGTAGTATAAGTATCCTAGTTTGACTACGGAACCATAAAAATCATTTAAGGCAGCACCAAATAACTTCAAACGGAAAATTAGTTCATACATGTTCATTTTTGAGATAGTTTTTTGTGTTTATCTTAACGGCTCGGACCCTACCTCACACTGAGCATGGTCCGGCGTCATGCTCTTGCCTGGTTTTAAATCATTTATTATTTGTTAGCTTAGAGTTACCGTAATTAGACATTCCGGGTAAAGAGATAATATAAGTAATATAACATACAGGCAGATGGTCGGACAGACGATAGGACCTAGTTTCTTTTGGGAATGGATCCAATGATCAACAACTACGTTTAAGCTAAATTGTCCAATTTTTCTTTTAGCAAAACGGCCTACAGTGTTTGCAGTAACGATGTATTGTGCTATTCTATTCGTGTTTCCGCTGGTTGCCATAAAAATAACTAAATACATCGGAACTTTTCTCCCTGGGATGTTCCCTTTTGAGCCTTCCGACTGGTTTTGGAAAGAGGTCGGCCTTTTTGAATTAGAAGGTGAGCTAAATCCGTTGTGCTGTACGTAGTTCTTAATTTACGTAACATATTCACACAATTTGTAGTCAAACGGGATTGGTGGCCCTCTTCAGTCTTCTCGTGACTACGGTCGTTGCGATTGATATAGTGCTTTTGAGCGCAATGCGATTGAGTCCCTTTTAGCTATAAATTTCATGTCCATAGTCCGACGTAGGTACATACCTCTTTCACAACTCTAACTGCACAAATCGGTGCTTAAATGCAAAAGGGCCACAAATCAAAATTGTGTTTGTGTTGCATTTAAATTCGGAATGCTATATACTTTAAGTTTTAAATCAAACTATATCTGTTTTTGTTTTGTGGCGATTTTGCATTTAAGCAGCGAAATGTTGTTTCCCACTACCCCAAATTTTGTTGTATGGAATATAAATATTTTTATTTTGAAACCAATCGTGTAGGGTATTAAATGAAATTGCTTGCAATAGGTTTCATTTGAAACCCCACGACAGGTGCCCGAAAAGCGACATAGCATTTTTTTTATTTATTGTCCTTTCTTGATTTGAATAAGGTTCTAGACGCAACCTAAACCTCTGTCTGAACCAAAATTCCAGGGTTTGTTCATGATATTACATATAAAACATTTCTAGGACAAGGCGCTTCTTTTGACAAAACGCCAAAAAACGTAACAGACCCACCGATCGGCATGTGTTTTTTGTACATGACACTGCAGATTATTGTCTACGCTGGATTGGGGCTGTTCCTGGCTTATGTGAGGCCGGGCCCTTACGGAGAGGGCCGACCTTTCACCTTCCCTTGCCGAGTAAGTGCTGGACCAGAAGCTTTTTAGCAGTTGAAACCTGCCAAATTCCAGACAGAAAAAAGGACGGGTATAGATAAGAAATAGTAATAGAAAAGAAATACATTTATTGCCACACTGAAAATAGGTACACAAAAAATCATGCAGCTCTTAACTTAACTAATGGACTTAGAGTCAGGGATTGTAACCGGTTACAAATAAACCGGTATTTATTTAGGTTAAACCGGTTAATTATTTGGGTTACGTTCCAACGAATTGGTTACGCTCACAGGGAGCGAAATGCATTTACCGGTTATAACCGGTTAGAGAGCGCTTCCGTCATTCACCCTTGTCTCGGCTCACACGGAAGGAGCGCTCTCTAACCGGTAAATGAATTTCGCTCCCTGTAAGCGTAACCTTTATTATGGGTTAGGCTCTAATAGTGTGGCTTTAACCGCTACGGAAAATAAACCGGTTTTCAATCCCTGCTTAGAGTAAATAATAAAGCCTACACAGAACAACAAAGAAAATATGTGGCAAAGGATCGGAAATATGTGGATTAGTAGATAAAACGTTTATTTGGTACTTCAATCACACACATACAATAGTCATAGGTGGAGAAAACAATATCAAACTAACCTACAAACTAGGACCAATATCACCCGCATATGTGCGTCGCAGCTGTACAAAAAGGTTATGGCTCAGCGCATTCATGGCATCATGGTGTCATGGCATTGCTCTGATAAAACACTGGTATTCTGCCACAACCCTGGGTTACGATAAGGCCATTATGTTATAGATGAATTAGCGAGAGCGTGGAATTGCATTTGTAGTGGTTGTACGGTTCGCATGAAAAGTAGAATAACGTAAGTCTCTTATCATATTTCTCTTCTTAACAAGTAAAACAATAGGTACTCAGTTTATTTTTGCTTTCATTCGCTATTATTTAATTCTTCATCTGAGCTGTCACAAGTATTGATAATAATATTATGATTTGTAATTCGATCCATTTCCCCTTCTTGACATCTATATTTATTATCTTCACTTTCGACATGGTGACCAATATTTTCCCAGTCCTCAGCAGTACTAGTATTAATTCTTTCAGTTGCTAAATTCAATACAATAAAATCATCCGTTAAAATATACGCACAACGTAAATAATATTTAGAATTTGACACTGACATTATTTTTTTCAATTTTCTTCTTAAATATAATTATTTTATTACAAACCACTTTTTATGCTGATAGTACGGGAAAATGGAAATTTCAAATATAGAATGCCTATAAACACACAATACCACTACATATGCAATTCCAAGCTCTCGCTAACTCATCTATAAATAGAAAGAAATAAAAGCAAGTACGAAATATATTAGCAATCATATAAAATAGTAATTAATATCAGAATTCATAATAAGAAAAATATTGCAAGACCATTAAGATAGTTATAAGATAGAGTTATATGACCAACTGTTTAGTTAGTTTAGTTATTTACTCTGGGGTCTGGTTCAAAAAACTGTCTGAAAAGGTAATAAGAGAGCGAGACGGTACGTCTGCGACAGCAACCCATTTGTCGTAAACACGTGTACAAAAGATGTGGATTTGCCGTGCTGCTCTTTTTTAATTGCGAACATGATTTTTTTAACTTCGGCGTGTTTGGCGGTTGGTGGTTTACTGTGCGTGAAATTATCTAAATTGCTTTTCGATTCGTCGAAATCTTTTTAACCGATATGCTTAGTTATATTATTTTCCTACAGTTTGTGCTTATCATTATAAGCATTGTTTATATGCCTCGGTAAATAGAGGGATTGCCCGATTTCACCTTAACCAACTAATTAGGCAATTTCCTATTTTCCGGCCCTCTACTTTAGGTAATGTTCTATAATACTTAGGGCGGAGTCGACCAAACTGGAATAAGACAATATGCGAGATTAGTCCGGGTGGTTACCGGGTTAGAATAGTGCCACTCCATATCTTCTCGTGGATGTCGTAAGAGACGGCTAAGGGAATAAAGGCGTATAGTACTGTTAGGCGATGGGCTTTCAACCTGTCACTAATACCTACACTGGTAAACATCTTAGCCTAAAAGTGCAAAATGAGGTTACAGAATGATTAACAAGTTTTTAGAGTTGTTGGTAATTCTGTAGCTCTGCCTACCCCACTCTGGAAACAAAGGCGTGAGTTTATGTATGTCTGTATGTAGTCTACAAATTCAACCTTTAATCTAAGTATAAGGCCTTATTCCACTTTGGTCGAATCCAAACTTAATAAACGTCTGCAAAAGTAGTTCAGCCACTGAGGATGACTCTGTTATTTTTACAGTCTGAAACTTCAAGATAATTATTATGACAGTTCATACTACGTCCCTCATGGGCAACACAAAGTAACACTCCGCCGGGCGATTTTGGCCAGTCAGGTCATCGTATTAGAATCGAGACGTATAATTTGTCATTCTAAGATTCACATAGATATATGCGTCCCTCTCGGCTTCTTAACACGTTCACAGTCCGCATACAAAATGTTTCGAACTCCAGCTCCCTAAGTCCAGCACGTCGTAAGTGCGTACCGTGATCGTTTCGTAGTGACCCATAATGTGGGGCAAGGATTTGTGTAGGTAGCTAGTTCGTCGTGACCCATATGTGGGGCAAGGATTTGTGTAGCTAGTTCGTCGTGACTCATATATGGGGCAAGGATTTGTGTAGCTAGTTCGTCGTGACCCATATGTGGGGCAAGGATTTGTGTTGCTAGTTCTTCGTGACCCATATGTGGGGCAAGGATTTGTATAGCTAGTTCGTCGTGACCCATATGTGGGGTAAGGATTTGTGTAGCTAGTTCGTCGTGACCCATATGTGGGGCAAGGATTTGTGTAGCTAGTTCGTCGTGACCCATATGTGGGGCACTGGACTGTGAAGGTGAGCATTCTAAAATACATCCTTATTTTTAAAATCGCATGTTACGATATTTAGAGTGGAACATTTAATGTGAGTTTTAAGTGTTATTATTGAAAGGGTGTTAGTATTTTTTGGTAAATAATTGAATATGGCACCATCGAGCTGGTCTGATGATGGACCCGGAAGGTGGCGACAGGTTTTCCGCAATACTTAACGTAGATCCAGGGCACCGTGTTGGGACTCGTGAGATTGGTCTTGATAAGCAAATAATGACTTTGCAAAAAATTAATGCAGCCGCCAACAAAAGCTTGTCTCAAAAATTTAATTTTTGACAGAAACTTTTTTTAAATTCCCTCAATACATGAAGCAATTAATAGAATATGAACAATGAATTCTAATAAGAATGAAGAAATATTTTGAAAAGCTCCCGAAAATATATATATTTTTTTAATTTATTTAGAACACATACAGTCATATTTGAATGCAATATAGAAGTACTTTGTACTAAACAATATAAGTACGAAAAGACCTGGAGGTTCATTACTGAATACACATAATAATTAAAAATAAAATGCGCTTGATTAAACTAGAACAATACGAATGAAGTGAAGAAACACTAAAGATGACAATATAAGATAGGTAGGTACTGGTAAACAAAATATAGTTTATAGGATACTAAAACAATTTACATTTTAATAACCTTTTAAGGCTAGTAAGAGGAACATGAAAAGGATCAATGTTAAATAGATGCTTATTATAATATTTAGGAACTCGTCTGAAAAAGGTATGTCGGGAGTAATTTGTGCGGGCAAAGCGCACATGAAATAGAGGTCTAGGACGTAAAGGGTGGTGCGGTACACTGAAAGTAAGTTTTTCCAAAAGATTTGGACACTGAATAACACTTTTAAAAAGCTTAAACATGAACATAACGTCTAAATAAATACGGCGATTACTAAGGGAAGGAATATTAAAATGTTTTGCAGCTGTTGCGGAGTTTTCGAAATACATACCTGTTCTGTAACCAAGCGATTTTATGAAAATATTTTGAATTCTCTCTAAACGGTCAACGTGGACTTGATACTGCGGCGTCCATATAACAGAACCAAATTCAAGGACACTTCTAACAAAAGATGTAAATAGCAACTTATAGGTTTCAGGTCGCTTGAAAGGCTGACCTACCCGAAGCAGCATTCCTAATTTTTTATAAGCACGCTTACAAATATTATCTACATGAGTATTAAAGTTTAATTGTGAGTCCAAGGTGACGCCTAAATCCCTAATTGTAGAAACACGTTCTAAATTATTACTTGATAAGGTATAGTTAAAAATAATTGGATCATGTTTACGAGTGAAACTAATAACAAAACATTTATCTGTATTAAGGAAAAGATGGTTATTAGAACAGTACTGGTAGAATTTGTCTAAGTCTTGTTGTAATAACAGGCAATCTGCTTGCGAAGCTATAGATTAATAAATTTTTGTGTCATTTGCGTAAACGAATATATCTGGAAAGAACAGAACTTATTCCCGCTGCTTTCCAATCGCTACGATTGGCGCATGTATATTTTTTCAGAAAAACTTTTGGCCCGAGTCTCCGGTAGAGCTGTTGGAGAAAGGGACCTTGCTTGACGAGGAGGCGGACCCTAGCTTCTACGAACCTCCGCCGGCGCTTCCCGTGGGCATGGAGATCATCAACATCACAAAGGTACCGACGAGCTGTTAGCAGGCTGACTGTAAAAGCCAAACCCCGTTATCAGTGTTGCAGATCCATTGAAACTAAGTGATAATTCCAATTATCTGTGGTGTAACTGATAAACATACAAAAAATTTCACGAAGTGTTATGTACCACCGCAGAGTAGTAGTAGGGGAGCCCACGACACTTAACCCAGTTCGATAAGACTACCGGATGATACATATATAATTAGTCACGTCATTAATGGCGGAACACGAAATGGCAATGTTACAATTCATATAAACTGGCAATGGTACAATACAAAAAAACTGGCAATGTTTTTATTTTGTTATAAGCTCCAATATCTAGTATGATAATAAGACTCCCACTCGCATTATCGGCAGTCCGAAAATGTTTCTCATTCCATTTTACATCATAATGATCACTCTTCATACTCTTCATAATTTTATTTTAGTACTAACGATCGGAAATCATAGTCATCTGAATTCATAACGCCAATATTAATGAAGCCGTACACTTTTCACAATTTATTAAGTATCTTACGTGTAATAAGGTTAGGTTAGGTTAGGTTAGATTTATAAAATGTTTCAAAAAGTAACAGTTTCTTTAAAAAAAAATGCATTATGAATTGCGATAATTATGACTTAAAAAGTACGAGGAAAAAGGTATGAGGGAAAAAAAATGAATAGTGATTATTATGAATACAAATCGGTAGGAAAACAAAAAATAGGAATATAGTAGTTTATGCAATAGTTGTATAAGAGAGGTCAAAAAATATGAGTGGCGTGTGTTACACACCGTTATACACCGTTGCATACTTACAATACTTTTTCTACGACTAGGTTTCAAATAAAATGCAAAACTAAGCGAAAAAACTTACAAACGAACGAACGAAGTAAAGAACAACAAACGAGCGGGAAACAAGAAAATGACAAAATATGTGTCTATGGTTTACTTTGTTTTTAAATTGACGGAATGAAAAATAGAATTATTTACAATTCCAAAACATTTTAATTTGACCAATCAGAATACTTCACCAAATTAAATCCACCAATCACAATACACATCGACTGTCAAACGGAACGATAGGTTCTTTTAGGTACGTGTTTCTCTTTAACTAATTTAAATCTTTTAAAAAAACTTTGTATTTCGTATCAACCAACCAGAATACAGCTATTTTAAAATCGACCAATCAGGTAACTGAAATCATTTCTCAAAACATTAGGTGATTTATAGTCCCTATTTCACAATCGTTAAAATATGATTAAATCGATTGTGCAACGCTAAGCTTTGGCAGCTGGCCGTATCGTTTTATCTCAAAAACGCACAAGTGCTGTTTTGGGGCATAGACAAGATAGACTTTTCTCTGGATTATTCTGCGGACATATCGCACGTTTAATCAAACAAAGAATTAACTCAAAACAAAATTCAGTTTTAGATAAAACTCTACTTTCAAAAGTTAGGGTTAAAATTCGAATGTATTTCTATTTAGAGATATTTCTTTGTTTGATTAAACGTGCGATATTATGTATGTTCTTATATTAGTGTTCGTGACTATATAAATGACAGATAAAAGTACAGGAGTAGGAAAAGAATTTTATGTGAGTCAATAGTGACCCCGTTAGGCTACCCTTCAGGTACGAAACCCTACTATGATTACTGGTGTTATTTTATTACGAAGTATATTAATTTATTATTTATTTTGTACCATTGTAATATGTTTAAAAAATGACTGACTGCTGAGTTTCTTGCGGCGTTTCTTCTCAGCAGTGTCTCCTCTTGGGAAGCGCTGGTAGATTTTTGACGAGTAAAAGTGCACGGCGGCCTACTTACTGAATAAACATCTTTTATCTTTTTTTTATAGACCCATGTTTGCGTTTTCTTTAAGGACTTTTGGATGGATGTTTGGTTCCAGGTGTTTCCTAAGCACGTGGCGCTGGCTCACTTGAACTTGGTCGTGTTCAAGGGCGAGATCACGCTGCTGCTGGGGCACAACGGCGCCGGGAAGACCACCCTCATGAACATCATCACCGGTGAGCAGGAACCCTCGACCGACCCATTTACACTATAGTTTATTAATGGGCATCGGAGTTTTGGTCGCACGGTAAGACTATAGCAAGCTATGGTCGTCATTTGCCATAAATCTAAACTCTGGGTTCGAAAAATACCGGTTAATATGGTTCTAAACCAGGTTTTTCGTGATCGCTGCGATTAACCTGGTTAATTTCAAATGACAAATGGGTGGAGCATCGTTTGGCCGACGCTGCTTGGAATCATACAATCATAAGTCACGCGAGCAAGTAAAAATGCAACTAACTGAAGAGCTAGCTACTAACCTATTAGGAAAAACGAGAAAGGGGTGTTGGGACTTGGGACTGGTGGGCGGTGCGAACAAATTAGCGAGTGAAATTAACCGGTTTTTTGAGTAGGAACAGTTTAATTTTGCTCTTTGATCAAAACCGAAATAATATCGATTCTGTTCCGAGCGGAATCGAAATTAAAATGTTCTTTTTGAAATGTATGGCGCTTCTGACAAGCTGGTTGGTAAAATTAACCAGGTTTCCGAGCCCTGGGTCCGTCCTGTGGAGTTTGATTGTGTGGCTCGCGGCGCGTACGGCCGAGCCACGCACACGGCACACATGTCACGCAAGCCGCGCAATATCTATTTGAAAATGAAATACCGTTTATACTGTGCTCCTGAGGGCCCAGACAAGACGCGTTACGCTAACTATCGTTTCTATTCGTTTCGATTTTAAACCAATCGCGTCACTGGCATATCACGTGACTTTTCGTATCACGTCATCTACCAGTGACGCGATTGGTTTAAAAATTAAACGAAGAGAAACGCTAACGTAGTGCATCTTGTCTCGGCCCTCTGTACTACTTGCACTCAGCTGTTTCAAACAATACCTAAACAACCAAACATTTGTGTTAATTATTTCTCAATCGCTCAAAGGTTAACTGGAAGAGATCCCTTGAAGGGATAAGTTCGCATTTGTACATTACTGTTATATTTATGTCTATTTTATAATTGCTATCTCTTGTTTGTACAATAAAGTGTTTACATACATACACACATACGTTTGAAACGAGACCCTTATCAGATTTTTGGATATTTAGGTATTATTTACTTACAGGCATGTGCGCCCCCACATCGGGCCAGGTGCGAATAAATGGTGTCGACGTACGCTCGAGTAGACACGTGCGAGCGCAGCTGGGGCTCTGTCCGCAGCACAACCTGTTCTTCCCCGACCTCACCGTGCTAGAGCATATCGTGGTCTTTGCTATGGTGCGCACCCTCTTATGATATGATTTTTGACTCGTATAGATTGATCCATCGGTCCTGAAACAAAGTCGAAGCCAATGTTTAAATATAATTATCTTTTTGACAGCTAAAAGGAGTTAGCAAAATTAAAGCATATGCTTCTGCTGCGGACATTGTTCAAATATTGAACTTACGGAGTAAGGAGAAGTC
Organism: Acleris laterana; assembly: GCA_963966035.1. Classification (NCBI taxonomy): domain Eukaryota; kingdom Metazoa; phylum Arthropoda; class Insecta; order Lepidoptera; family Tortricidae; genus Acleris; species Acleris laterana. Next base: position 2,163,490 of record OZ014454.1, on the reverse strand, counting down.
AATTCCGAACACTCTTTCCGGAGGGATGAAGCGGCGCGTGCAGCTGGCCTGCGCGCTGGCCGGTGACTCCTCCGTGCTCATCCTGGACGAGCCCACCAGCGGGCTGGACGTGGAGACCCGGCGCGGGCTGTGGGACTTGCTGCTGGTAAGTAAGTTTGCTATACGCGAAGCAGCGTACGCAGCTGGCCTACCGTCTCACCGTAGTCGCTCGCCCAAGGGTGGTTTCCTGCCAGCCGCGTTCTGCCTGGTCCCACTTGTGCACACATGTGTTTTGTGCAGTCGCTGCGCGGAGACCGCACGGTGCTGCTCACGACGCACTTCATGGAGGAGGCGGACGCGCTCGGCGACCGCGTGGCGGCGCTGCACAGCGGACACCTCAAATGCCACGCGACCCCCATGTTCCTCAAGAATGCTATCGGTAAGCAACCGAGGTGATTCTAATTCATAATTTAAGTACTCTTCTATAAAACTAAACTTTTCTATTTTATTTGGTGATGAGGATGACCTAGTTTTGGACTCCCACAGGGGGCGGATATCGCCTCTCGTTTTTCACGGCGAAGAAGCCAAACGAAACCGCCATCACTAAGCTGATCCAAAAGAGCGTTCCCGGTGCTTCCGTCCGCAACAGATCTCACAAATCTATCACGTACACCCTACCCTCGAGAAACAGTTCCAAGTTCCCTAAAATGTTCTCAAAGTTAGAAAAACATAAAGAGGGTTTGGGGATTACCTCTATTGGGATTGGAAAGAGCACGCTTGATGATGTTTTCCAAAGGTGAGACAGAGATAAGAGGTTAGTATTATTTTATACATTTTTAACAGCTTGACATGGCGGCAGTTATCAATACTTGAAATACTTGAAGTTGTTAAATACAAACTGCATTCAAAGATTTTCTTACATTTTCTTGTCTTAACCGGGAATCGAACCAGCTGAAAATGTAAAAAATTAAAACTTGCTATTTTATTCTTCTGATCGATAGGATTATTGTTCAGGATTAAATGTCTCTAAGAAACATGTAGCCTTAGAAATAAAACAAAACGTAAAATTTTACATTAAACATAGCGAGTGTTTATTTTAAATTTTTTAGCTGGTTCAATTCCCGGGAGAGACAAGAAAATGTAAGAAAATCTTTGAATGCAGTTTTGTTTCATTTTAAAAATAAAGGAATGTCTCCTTTAAGTAAAATGAGCCTACTTAAGGATTTAAGGTAGTTTCCCTCCAGAGCCCGACTTATCTTTCTCTTAGAGACTTTATCTTTAGGATTTGTACTCGTACTTCTTTCAGATTGTGCAGTGATACCGTAGAGGTAGCAGCGTTAGACGGAAATTTACGATGGACGCCTGGTAAATGAAATTAATCTCTTCCTGTGCGTATAAACTCACATATGCGCAAATAGAGGAGTGTTATAAGTTTTACCGATGTGTGTGTCTGTCTGTGGCACCGTGCATTTTTTTTTTATTTAAAAGCTGGTTTTCGAGCTGTGGTTCTTAGCTAGGTTTATGAAAATCGGGCGGTTTAAGAGATATCATCTCTAAATAAAGGGATCACAATTACATCAAAAAAAAAACACTACAGACACAAGACACAGAAAAAAGTAAAAACAGCAATAAACAAGTACTTAGTTAGTGTGTCCTCGCGGCAGTGAATCGGACACTGGCTCAGCATAATGCTGAGGTGTTAGACACCTGCAGCGCTGATTTTCAGTCAACATAGGGGTTTTTGTCTAAGTACAGTCTGCAGCAGAAGTAGCTACGCAACTGAAGAGGTCAAAATGATCTGCACTCGACTCTATTGTCAAGAGAATAAGTCGTGTCTAGATCATTTTGAGCATGTTATTCTGCTTAGCTTTTGATGCTGACTGTACCCATCTAATAGTTATAAAAGTTCAAGTGCCTATATTTATTTAAATAACGGGTTTCGTAAATAAATGCTAGGGAAATAACTATTTGATATGAATTAATGATTATTTACCCTCTACTTTGAGTACCGCCCACCAAAGTACGTAATGCAATTTAGCCGGTTATTAGACGTTTTAAAAGACCACTAGTTGGTCGAAACAAAAGATAGATCCCGTGTCAATAAAAGAGACACATAAATAGTCGATCGCTGGCTCTACTCGTTTACCGATCATCGTCGGCAGTGGGACAAGCGCCTAAAATCAACCTTGCCTCGCAGACAGGTTTATTTTGCACTAACAACCATGAGGGAAATATCCATATGTATCATTCTGTAGCTGTATTGAAAGAGTTTGTCGTTACAGAGCCGTCTTTCCAGAAACTGACCGGAGTTGGACTGTACATACATCAGTACAGGGTGCTCATGCACCGACAGTTCCGCTTCGTGATGTCCGGAATAATAAAATACGTTATTCTTGTAAGTTATTAAAGGGCACTTGCAAAAAAAAAAGATAAATCCAACCATACGCAGGGAAACGCATAGCATCGAAGTTGTGCCTACCCATCGTACGACACGTTAGCCTAGTTAGTAGTGACCCTGCCTACGAAGCTAGTGGTCCTGGGTTCAAATCCCAGTAACGGCAGATTTTAGTGGGATGAGCGCGAGTATTTGTGAGTCTTGCATGTTTTCTATGTATTTAATTACCGATGTATTTCTCTATATAAAGGATGTTTATCGTTGTTTTGTGCCCATTGTATAGTTGACCAAGAAACTCCTTTACCACTTTTCGACTTTATTCGTAACTATAATATTAGAGTCCAAAAAAAGTACAAAGTAACAAAATTCGCACTCTCTTATTACAACATTAATATAGATGTGGTATTTAAATAATCTCACTTGCCTACTTCTTAATACAAATGAATTTATTGCAATAGAAAAAAAAACAAGTTGTTTTCTGGTTTTTTTTTCATATGAAAGAATTAATATTTCAAAATATTTGAACACGAACTTTTTGTTTTCAGCACATAATCATACCCATCGCAATAATAATTGCAGTCACAGAAATGACAAATTTAGATATACATACCGCGATTGATTATTCACTGACTGATAATGTAAAGGGTGAAAACCGCGTGCATACTGTAGTCGCCGAAGGTGAAACACCGATTCCGAGCATGGGATATCAATACGTTGGTCCTAAACAGAAGAGGGATATGACTTACGGTATGATTTTTAATTATCTGATGTGAATATTAAGGTCATATCATCGCATTATAACGCCTCACCAGCAGGGCACGGAAACCTGGTTACTTTCATTAACCAGCTCGTCAGAAGCGCCATACATTTCAAAAAGAGCATTTTTTTTTCGATTCCGCTCCGAACAGAATCGATATTATTTCGGTTTTGATCAAAGAGCAAAATTAAACTGTTCCTGCTCAAAAAACCGGTTAATTTCGCTCGCTAATTTGTTCGCACCGCCCACCAGTCCCAAAACCCCTTTCTCGTTTTTGCTAATAGGTTAGTAGCTAGCTCTTCAGTTAGTTGCATTTTTACTTGCTCGCGTGACTTATGATTGTATGATTCCAAGCAGCGTCGGCCGAACGATGCTCCACCCATTTGGCATTTGAAATTAACCAGGTTAATCCCAGCGATCATAACGCTCGCGAATCGATTCTGCTCCCAGCGAGCGTTTACGAAAAACCTGGCTTGGGTATTTTTCGAACCGTTCCCAAGCCCTGCTCACCAGCACCGTTTAGGTTAAAGTGAAATATTGAAAAGTGAGCGTTGATCTGTGTTACGATTCATTTTTCAGTGGACGACGCAAGGCGGCGCCCGTCTATTGATTTCATGTTAACTCGAATAAAATACATTTTATTCGTACTAATACAAAGCAACGACTACTTTTTAATCTTCCACTTTGAACTGAGGCGGTGCTGATCTGTGAGGCTAGACAAGTCGGCTAGCGCTAACGTAAAAGATTTTCGAAAACTGATGAAATGTATGTAAATAACGTAGGCGCTTGACGCGACTGTCTGACAGCTTACGTCAATCCTATACGTTTTGATAACGATAACGAACGCTGAATGCATCTCGCCTAGGGACTCTAGTGCCGGGGCGTTCCAGTGTGCGATGAGCATTATTAAACGCTTTGTAATAATAATAAATAATACATGAATTATCTATGCGACGTGGCTGGCACGAAACTACCCCCGTTTCCTCATTATTGCAATTCTGAAATGTAGGACAAAATTAGTTTAAATATAGTAATATAGCCACGTAATTTAAGAGGATGATAATTATTATGTACAGTCGCGTAATGAAAAGGTTGACCACCTTAAGATCTGTTTTTGCTTGCTCAGTATAAGTTATCAGTATCTGCTTATCGACCGAGTATGACACATTCCGTCATAATGAATGTCATTTCACTACATGGCCCACAGATACATAGTTACCATGGTCACGCATAAACAACAGCCACTATTGGTTCAAACTGAACTCAAGTCTTGTTACAAAAGTGTAGCTATGGTCACTTATAAACAAAAGCCACTATTGGTTAACTGGACTTAGTCTTTATTGATCGTTACAAACGGCTTGCTATGGTCACGTATAAACAACAGCCACTGTTTAAAAAAGGTAACATGTGCTTACAACGCGTAAATGAATTTATTTGAGAACTAGTCAACCTTTTCGTTCTGCAACTGCACAGAGTATACATACTCAGACATATGGAGTACTGAATGTACTTATGCCTAACGCTATGTTTTGTTGCAGAACTATTTCACGGACTCCGCAAGGACGATTATAAAATGGCTGTTACGTTTAATGACACTCATGCAAAGGTATTGTTCATTGCTTTTAGGGATTTGTAGTCAGTACCCCTATCATGAGTTACAATTGCCGTACTCGCTAGAGAGTCGAATGCTTTGTCCCTCGCAGACCTCGTAGTATTCTTATAAAGTCATTAGTTTCTTAGTCATTGCGGGTGGTAGGACCTTGTGCAGGGTCCGTCCGGATCGCTGCCACCATCTTATCCATTAACCTACCGCCAAACAGCAGTGTTCGCATTGTTGTGTTCCGGTTTGGGGATAAGACTTTAATTTTGGAAGATGTTCCAAATTTGGATCTCATTACCTTACAATATTCGATAACGTAATGAAATTACGTTACAGCTGTCACCTACTACAGGTAATGCTGGTCATTTGCCTTTCGACTTCTGGTTCGAAGTTTTGTACGCGATTCTGCGTAATTTGCATTACGCAACCGTCACGTAAGCTACTATTGTCGGCAGGTAGTGTACGATAAGTTGGCACGGCACGCGACACCAGAGGCGGTGAACCTTCTGTCTAACTCGCTGGGGCGGTACTGGCTGGGCCCCGACAGCCCCCACATCACCGTCGTTAACCAGCCACTTGATGCCGACTACGACCTAGATGCGGACGGAAAGAATCGTCCGCGCAAAAACGAATTCATTTTAATACTTAGCAGCTGCCTAATCACCATGGGTAAGTTCAATTGAAACCCTGTAAGGCTACAAACGCACAGACAGGCGGCTTGCTTAGCGCCTAGAGACTAGCGATTCGCCTGGCGAGTAGCGAAGTGAAACAAAAGTTCTACAATTTCCACAACCAGCCACACTGCGCGCTTGGCGCCTTTGCGTGTAGCTTACCGTGTATCCATGTGGCCAGTTGTGAGTCTAGAACGTTCGTTTCTCTTCGCTACTCGCCAGGCGACTCGCTAGTCTCTAGGCGCTAAGAAGGGCCCAGAAAAGATTCACTACGCTAGCTAGCGTTTCTCTTCGTTTAGTTTTTAAACCAATCGCGTCACTGGTAGATGACGTGATATGAAAAGTCACGTGATGTGCCAGTGACGCGATTGGTTTAAAAACTAAGCGAATAAAAACGATAGTTACGTAGTAACGGTGGTAACGTATTTTCTTGGAATTTGAAGGTGGTCTCTGCCTACCCCTCTGGGAAACAGGCGTGATTTAATGTATGTGGAAGGTTGTTATTATATTTTGTGGATTAAAACTAATTTCCTTTGTTGTTATTTTTAAATCGGCCGAGACATTATCGAGCTTTTTCGACGCTAACGCACGGCAATGATTGCAGTTCTCGCTTCGGCAGCGGTGGGTCCTGCCACGCTTGCCGTGCGAGAGCGGGAGACGAGCTCGAGGCACATCCACCAGATGAGTGGCTGCCCGCTGCCGTTGCACTGGACCGCCACTCTGAGCTTCCATCTCATGGCCACGACCGCGTTCCTGTTAGTGCCGAACACTTTGGCTCTATTGTTACTAGACTATCATGATGTACTTAATCAGATTGGATACTTGAGTAAGTGACCTCACCCAAAACAAGCTCTTTAAATTAATAGGTCTCTTATGGTGCGTTCCTATATTCTAAACCGTGGATAGAGTTGTCTCGTTAAAATTTGACACGTAGCAAATGTCAAATTTTAACGCGACGGTTTGGAAATGACCTGTATCGTCGAAGTGAGTTGCCAAAATAAATTTTTGCTCTATAACTCGAAAGAAAAGTGTTTAGTCTATTTTTTATTGATTGAGGCAATAATTTTCAATGATTTTAGTGTTCAAATTTGGAGATTATAAGCGATGCGTAATAAAGGGATTTGGGTAAAAGTGTAAAAGTCATACATATTCAAGCGGCCATTAGTATTTAAAAATGGTAAATTGTGATAGAATAATTCAAAATAAACATGTTTTGTTTCTAATGTAATACTCTTAAGTGCATCGGAGCCGATATATTTAATATTCTTACCTAGGCGTACTTTTAGTACTAAAAACTGAACATTTAATTCTTTTATACGCAGATATAGAATACACGTAGATATAGATAATTAATGGCGATAAATAATACCGGAGCGTCTTCGCTTTTCGATTTTGTGGTCCTCTAAATAACTATGTAAATATCATCCATGGCCTTTGAAAAGAAATATGTCAATTTTCTTATTTTTACATAGTTATTTAGAGGACCTCTAAATACACATACATGTCGCTCATTGAACAGAAAACGGACACATTCCAAAATAATTTGCCCTTGCATTAAAAATCTTATAAATACGAATAGCTTCTAATTTTAAAATGCAACACTGACTCATTTTGGAATGTGTCCGTTTTGTATTCAATGAACGATGTATATAATTTATGCGTGCAATAAGATCGGAGCGGAGATATCAAAGATTTAAGTGTTCCGTTTTTGGTAAGTACTAAAAGTACGCCCAGGGGGCCTAATATGGCTGCGTTTTATCGCGTGATAAATTTTGGATAAGGCATCCGTCACCTTCTGACAGGTAAATAAGAACACGTGTCAAAAAGTGACGAATGCTTTATCAAAAGTTGACACGCGATATAGACGCAGCCATACTAGGCCCGCAGGCAGGTATGAATATTTAAATATCTCGGTTCAATATAATATTAATAATATATAAATATAATTATATTAATAATAATAAAATAAAAAAAATGTGGAACAAATTACCCTCTAATGTTGTGAACTCTAAAAGTGTTAACCAGTTCAAAAATAAGTTTGACAAACATTCGAAATTAGTGTGACAATTCGTACAGTGATCAAGGATAAGGACATATCAGTGCCAACTGCCTGTCTAAAATAAGTGTCTTAATAATAATAATAATAATTTACTACTTTAACAAACCTTACCTTACCTACCAAAACCTATACCTTGAAAATGTATGACTTACAAATGACAACACTTTTACCCAAACCCCTTTCATCCAAATCCGTCCAGCCATTGCAGCGTGAAGAAGTAACAAACGCACACACACACATTCACAGACGCATACACACACAAAATTGCATTTATATTATTAAGTAGGATCTCCGCTTTGTGTAGGTAATACAGACTTTTCTTTTCCAGGGATGTCGTTCGTGATTGGTTTTCTATTTGTCCTTTCGTACTCGGCTTTCCTTCTTACTCTTAGCACGATGTTTTCGGAAAGGGCGGTTTCCATAATCAACAGCATTGCCATGGCTTTGTTCGGTAAGTACCGGTGTTCGATAACTGTTGTTTTAATAGTACCTAAAGTTAGTTTCATTTAAACCACTATTTTTACCAAACGGCCCGTAACGGATCGGAACGGATTTTTTTTATTGTCTTTAAACGATACTGAATCGTATAAGTACTGTCGTTAAGTCTACATTACCAAGCTGCGCACAACTGCTTGACTGCGGGCGTCTTCCGCGACATGTGATCGTAACCGAAAGTATGCTGCGACACGCGATCGGCTCCGTTCACTTGCGATCGGAACCTTTCGGCCGTGAGGGCGAGCCCATATCAGTCATCCCTCATTATCGAAAGTGCACGCGCTGCATAGATAATTAAATGCTTATTTGACAGGGTGCGGATACGTTCGCAAGCAACCGTACGGTGCCGATCGTGTGCTTCGACATCTGTCGACCGCGAACGGCTGTTACAGCCCGATCGTATGCGTCGACATGCTGCCGGACACGATCAGTTGCTGTCGCATCCGTTCTTTTCTTTTCGAGCTTATCCGTTCCGGGCCGTTTGGTGGAAATAGTGCTTTACAATAGCTTCTTAAAACTCTTTAAAATAATAATAGCTACCTAACCTACCTACCACTTAGGTTACTGGAAGTTAGGTATCATAGTAAACCAATGGGCTTTAGAAATATAAATTCCCATAGGAATTTTCAACACAACTATCTATCTATGATGTTGAACAATTAGCAATTGGAATAAAAGTTTAAAAATCTTGTATATTATCTCATCCGACGTTATACGTTTTTTTGGATGTAAAAAAAAAACAGACCTCTGTTCGCCGTCCCGGAATTTTCGGGACCGACGTAAATCCAAAATGTCCCAGAACCGCAGACCCTAACCATAACGCTTTCTTCCAGCGTTTTTGACGCCCATGTTCTCATGGGCATTCATGCTGTGCGGAAACGAATGCCAAGACGAGAACGAACTTATAGGGATTGCATCATGGCTGATGCCGCTCCACGCTGCAGCCATGGGCCTCTACAAGAGCGGGGTCACTGCTAATCTTAACGCTCTATGCCTAGCTCACCTGGATCAATGCCCATACCTAAACTTGCTATACAATGATTTTGATGACGAGAGATGCTGCGGTAAGTGTAGTCAAGTTCAAGTCATTACGAATATTAAGTATAGGTATAAAACTGATTTGTTAGATGACTTTCCCAAACGCATTTTTTCTTTGAAGCAAATTTTCCTTTCGCGTTTTTTCCCGAACGCGGTAATTACCAGAAGCCTTTTCCCTGGCACCATATTTTCACAGTCATGTTTCTCCCTTTGCGATTTTCATCCAGTCGCTTCTTTTCCTGGTACCATATTTTCACTGTCGTTTTTTTCTAATTCCAAAAATCTAATTTGACACAGTCGACGGAGCTCCGCTATGGCGGAGCTCCTATTTCTGGGTTATTTGGCCCTCCGGGCCTGCTGCAAAACTAACATAACCTAAACCTACCTACATTACGATGTAATTAATTTTGGGAATAAGTGCGACTGGAATAAAATCGAACGGGAACAAATGCGACTGGGTAAAAAGACGAACGAGAATAAAAGCGACGGTACCTAATAAAACCGAACAGGAAAAAATAACATTGGGTCAAATTAAGAATGGGAAAAAATGCGAAAAGAAATATCGCTTCACGGGAATAATGATTTTGTGAAAATTATGTAACAAACCATAAAACTAAAGTAGCATGTCGCTGCTTAAGCTTAAATGCAAAAGCGCCACAAACATAAACAGATATAATTTTGATTTAAAACTTAAAGCATTAAAGCATTCCGAATTAAAATGCAACACTAACACATTTTGATTTGTGACTCTTTTGTATTTAAGCAACGATGTGTGCTTGTAAACAATTTTTCTACTCGCGTACCACATCGCGTAACATTCTAATTTATATGGTACCTATCCTATGTCGGTAACGCAATGCTTAGTTTTGCTTGAAACAATTTATCATCTTATGCGGCTTCGACTAGATGCTCGCTTTTTACCTTATACAGCTTCTACTAGCGGAGTGCCAATGTCATCGCGAACAGAGTACAAATGCAGTAGCTTTATACTTAATATTATTTCTGTTTTGACGGCTCAGGTGGGTATGGATTTAATATAAAAAACAACTCAACGTTATTTTTTTATTATTTAAGATAGTATATATAATATTGTGGGCTCGTAAACATTTGTAAGTATTTAATTAACAATTAACCTTTATATGAATATTTTTTTCTAACAAAAAATAAAACCGTCTTCATAAACTCTGATAGCTAAAGTACTTGAAAAACTTATACCTATCGATTGACTTATGTCGGTGGCAAGAATCATGTGGCATATTGCTATTGTGTAAGTTTACGTACTTGACACTGGCTTGGATAGGTATACTTCATGTACCCGTTAGGCAATTTCTAGGAGACCGGTCATTATTTCACCTTGTTCAGTTGATTAAGGGTAAAAATGATGAATGTAGAGGAAGCGAAAGTTGTACTTCATTGCGTAGACCGCTCCATAGTCTCTGCCTACCCCGTCGAAAGACAAATGTGAAGATATGTATGTATGTATGCTTAGTGGGTTTTTGAAGACGGTTTTTTTGTATAAAGAAAATCGCTTCTTAGTGATATTTCTAATATTATTTTGTGATTCACTACAGCACATTGTACCTACTTACATTACATTACGAAATTTTATACTCTAATAACAATTTTACATCAGCCTTAACAAAATGTCGCTGTCCAAGATTTATTTATTTTTTATTTATTTATTTTATTTTTATGGAATAGAGAAGACAAACGAGCACACAGGCCACCTGATGGTAAGTGGAAACTGTGACCCATAGACATTCGCATTCACAAGACTGCAATGCAATCCTAAGACTGCAAACGCGTTGCCAACCCTGAGGACTAAGATGGAATGCCTCTATGCTAGTCATTAGTGTTAAGATTTGCGAATTTCCTTCGAATCGACATGGATTTGTTAAAATGGATCGAGCACACAACGGAATTTTTTCTCGGGAATATTAAACTACTCTAAATTTTTTGTTACGGTGATTATTTTTGCAGTTTCTGAAATAGCACTGAGGTAATGTGACACGAGTCACTGTTGGCGTAGTTGACAACGAACTAAACAACTCAAGTGAACTCCCAATTTGAAGTGAGTAGTTATTCGCTGGGCCGTGTTTTGTTCTCTGACCCGTTATCTAGTTGTGTATTGTTGATCGAAGACTTAAATACATAGAAAACATCCATGACTCAAGATCAAAATATTCGTGCTCATGACACAAATATCTGCCCTAACCGGGATTAGAACCAAAGACCGCTAGCTTCGTTGGCAGGGTCACTTCACTACCAACTAGGCCAGCGCGTCTTCAGAGGATAGAAGCTGGAAGCAAAAACTTCCGCGGAACGACCAGCGTCGCTATTGCCTAACGCACTCGCAATCTCAATTGGCTTCAAAGCGGAACAATTGTTGTCATTTTGTATGCAGACAAGCCTTCGATTTTCAAAATGAAAACTATTGCGATTGCGAGTGTTAAGCAATAGCCCCTCTGGTGGCCTAGTATGGGCTGCGTCTATATCGCGTGTCAAATGTGGATAAAACATCCGTCCCTTTCGTACTAATTTACGTGTCAAAAGGTGACGGATGCCTTATCCACAATTGGGATTGTTCATATTTTTACAATTACTCCAATTTGAAAACCATTTCGAGGAATAGAGATTTAAAGCCATCCTGTATTATTAAGTTTTTGAAATATTTACCTATTTTTGATATTTCGACAAAAGTATATTTAACCTTTGTTTGACTTTCGTTTTCGGCTTAAAGCCCTCCTAGGTGTATCTTACGGGTTTGGCGAAAACAGCTTGAAATAGTATGTTTTAATACACTATTACAATCACTTTTTTTCATTGGATGACATTAACCGCCTGTTTCACAATCGACAAGTAAAGGATATTTGACGGATAAGTTTAGCCCTTTCTTTGTCGTACACTTAAAAATAGACAAGGAGAGAGACAAATTTATGTGACAGATAAATTTACTTGTCGATTGTGAAACAGGCCCTTAATTTAATAGAAAAATGCCATCCCAAATTTAAAATAATCATGTCATCCATAAAATGTCTGCTAAATAAATAAAGATATTAAAAAAAACTTTTGGGTCAAATACAAAATTAATGAAATAGGTGTCTTAAGATTTCCTATTCTTTCGAATGAGAAAGTAAAAACCGTGAGTATTTTTTTTTGGTCAATCCACAATTTATCACACGATAATCGCAGCTATATTAGGTCCCCTGGAATGGTGTTACGGGACCACTACAAGAATACAGCTGCAGAAGCTAGCCTGTCTCTTCCCATGACCATTGAAGTCTACATTGTCGCCAGCTTCTGCGGGCGTCTTCGAGGACTACCTCCGCCTTGACGACCAAAGCGCCGGCAAGGAGCTCATCATGCTTGTCCTGCAGTCTTGTTTTTATATCGTAAGTCTACGTCATCTGTCATTTTGATGCTGTAATATCTGTTGCCGATCTAACAACTATAGAATAACATAAATATTTAAGGGGGCTCTCATACAACAAACGTGTTTTTTTTTCTTTTTCTATCAACGGACGTACGGAATGTATTTCTGTATTTTTGGTTTTTAATGAATAATACGGCATGACAAATATCTAAACTGGCTGACATTCCCTGTTCCTACGTTCTACTTCTCAGTGGTTGCTGTTCATAGTGGACAGCGGAGTCTTCAGCCGTCTCGACGAGAAATGGACCCGCTATAAAGCCAACAAGACATCGCGTTTCCATGACGACCTAGTTGTGGCCGAGAGGAATTATGTGGCGAAGGCCATCTCAAAGCGTAAGTTTGGAATTCTCCTTCTCTCTTGTATGTACAGTCGCGGAATGAAAAGATTAACCACCTTAAGATCTGTTTTTGCTTGCTCAGTTTAAGTTATCAGTATCTGCTTATCGACCGAGTATGACACATTCCGTCATAATCAATGGGCGGCTGACGGATGCAAATTACGTCAAAATAATGTCGAACGTTATACGTAATATGGATATGACTGCAAGGGGTTTAATAAAAAGAACGAAATTGTAAAATAGTTATATAATTTTATTGTTGTAGTAAATAATCATATTTTTTTCTATATTGCATATTTTCAATCCATTCCTTTTATGGTTCACAATCCACTTATATAAGGAAAATGACCTCTCTACATCTACAGATGAAAGAGGTGCGTATTCGTAATTATATATTATTATGTATTTACTAATAATGTATGATAAAGATAAAAATTGCATAATTTTGTATTCATAAATATTTCTCGAAATTTAATAAAAGTCTTATCCATGTTCTGTTTACGTCCCTATTTTGCATCCGTCAGCCGCCCACTGGTCATAATGAATGCCATTTCACTACATGGTCCACAGATACATGGTTACCATGGTCACGTATAAACAACAGCCACTATTGGTTCAAACTGAACTCAAGTCTTTATTGGTCAAAAGTGTTGCTATGGTCACGTCACGTATAAACAACATGCACTATTGGTTAACTGAACTTAGTTTTTATTGGTCCTTACAAAAGGGTTGCTATGATCACGTATAATCAACAGCCACTATTGGTTCAATATTATTTCTCTCGTCTGTTACACAGTTTAAAAAGGTAACATGTGCTTGCAACGCGTAAATGAATTTATTTGAAAACTGGTCAACCTTTTCGTTCCGCGACTGTACCTACCTACCTACTCGTTCGCTGCGAGTATCTTCTATCGCTGCCGCTGTTGCCTTAAACTCAAAGTCGAGGCCAGGACATAATCTTAACAATTTTTGTTACTTCCAAAGAGCACATATTAAACAAAAAATTGTACTACGAATAAAACCAACTTATTGAGATGTTGGTCTAGCTTGGACTGATTGCTACAAATGTGGTCCTGTTACAATGCGGTACTTCTTCTGAGCTACGCCCAAGTTTGATAAAAAATTAGATTCGTGATTGAAACTTTATTATAGTACATTGTTGCCTAGGCGCGGAAAGTAAAGGTTTTCCTGACGAGGTGGTTAGCTGGCCCAGCAATAGCGAGGCCTGCTAAAATACGAGTCAGGAAATCCTCGTTTCCGCCGGGGCATACATAATGCTTTTCTCACACATGTGAGGAAATAACACATATACATTTTTTAAAAGCAATTAGTTTAATTTAATTCACATTAAAAGTTATGTTGGTCATGATTGGGCAATTTGTAAATAAAAACTTTTTAGTTTTTCCAGGAGCCAGTTCAGGTTTTAATATAGGTGGTATGGTACCTATTTCGTCGCTTTCGACGCTTGAGCTAATTTTTTCTAATAAGTATTTCGCACAACAATAGTTTCACATTTGGTTTCACATATGCAGAATGAACGAATGTTACCAACTGTCAATTGTTTTTAAATACTAACCATAGACATGGGAATGCAAATGCATAAAGAAACACACGCACTGTGCTAAAAAAGCGAGCAGTTACCTTGGCTGTTTGGAATTTTTTGTCTTGGTCCTTTTGATTTTGTATGCAATTGACAGCATTTTTAAGAAAAATATGGACATGGGCGGAAAATGTTTTCATAAGGTTTTTTTACTCCTAGGAGTAAAATGAGGCACTTTCCGTCCTTGTGTTTCAATCGGAAATCCGTTCTGATTGAACATGTTTGAGAAAAAATCACATACTTAAGGGTAATAAGAAATAAACAGAATTAGAAAAGAAGTTTAGTCTCATTCTACACCGACGAACATTGGTAGGCTGAAACCAAATAAATAATGCAATTACTGATTAAAGTGAGTAAAACGGTTTCATCCCCAAAATGATTCGTATTGTGTCTCTTATGTTCCAATAAAGTATTTCACTGTACCTACCTTTAAACTCATTGCAGGTTCTAATTTCATTCCTCCGGCTGTATATGTATAATATCTCACAGCAAAGCTCCCGCCTTGACCTTCTAACCTAACTTAACCGAGTCGGTTCTATCCGTCTTGCCCGTTGCGTTTTCTGGATAGTTAAAACCCAAGATCACAAGGGAGATGTGTCATGAGCGCAAATTCGTACAAGATCCGAGGGGCAATTAATTAACACACTCGCAATCGCAATCGGCTTCAAAGCGGAACAATTGTTTTCATTTTGTATGCAGACAAGCCTTCGATTTTCAAAATGAAAACAATTGCGAGTGCGTTAGGCAATAGCCCCTCCGGTGTCGCCACTTGTATGTAAACATGTCGCTCATTGAATACAAAACGGACATATTCCAAAATAATTTGTTCTTACATTGAAAATCTTATACGAATAGCTTCTAATTTTAAAATGCAACACTGACTCATTTTGGAATGTGTCCGTTTTGTATTCAATGAACGATGTGTCCGTCTTACGCTTACGCTCTTTTAACTACTACAAAAACAAACTCCCCTTACTTGGTTACAGCTTACGAAATAAAAGCGCCGTAACATAGTTTTGACAGTAGCACAAAATTAAGCTTTAGGTATGTTAAGTTTTCAAGGTTGAAAAATCCGCTCATTCCCGAAATACCAGTATTTTAAAATACCTGATTCTCAATATATCGGAATCCCAAAACTAAACATACAAATTAGGGTATTATTTATTATATGTACCCAACATTTCGAATCTGGTTTTTGGAGAACCTGGTAAAAAGAGTAGTTTGGTATTTTGGGAATTAGCGGAAAAATCCTGAAAAATCGTTTTTACAAGTTTTTGTTTAACTTGCAATGTATGTATGTAAGGGTCAAATCTCGCAAGTACAAAACGTCAAACTCTATCGCACAAAATAATAAAACGAATCATAAATATAATCCGCCACAACGTTAAAGAAACTAAAATAAAACAATTCATACACTCATTAATTAATTCGTGGCGGATTACATTGTTGCAAAACTACAATGGTTGTAAAATAAAAACACCAATGTTTGTATTTCTATGACGGCTTCTTATAAAGGTAATAAATAATAATAATAATAATATAAATATAAGGGGACAATCTCACACCAATTGAAAGGTTGTGTGAAAGGTTGTGTGTATTGAATGTTTGAAGTTATGCGAGAAGATGGATACCCGCATTTCTTCGGTGTAAATAATATCTATATTGTCATGTCTTATTTATATTATGTTTTTATTATTAATTTGATTGTGTTTTTGTTGTTAATTTATATTTAGTATGTAATTCATAGTGCTGTAGTGTTAAACTGTTATGCTGTGTAATTATTTTTAAATAAATAAATAAATTATGATCGCTTTTATGGCATGTGTGTTATACGAACTGAAATTAGACAATGTGAATGTTATATAAAAAAACATTAAACGAACTCAGATCTCTCTGTCTAATCGCCAAAGCCCGGATTTTTCGCGGCAAAACAAAAGACTGTCGCAATCTAGATAATGTTAGAAATATTTTTTTAACGTTATATTGATAGTTGTGTAACATCTTACGTGAGGTTTGTATAAAATTATATAGTCTGTTTCAAAGCGTTTTAAGAAACTTAGATATAATATCTAGAGCTAGACGCAATTTATATTTTTTTACCGTAGTACGTAATGACACGACATTCAATGTCTATGCAGTACTCATTTTCTAAAGTGTCTATTATATTCAATGAGGTAGTATAGTCACTTCACTCAAAGTTACCCGACGGGTTATTTTATTATTTGATAATGATAAAGTAGAAGTTAAACTTCAGATGGAATAACACATAAAACAACTACCGCGAATGATTATACAATAATGTATATATATCGGCATGATTTGTTGTATATAATAGTTGATATCAGTAAAAAAAATGTTTCTGTCACTAGCTAGTTTGCGACAGTCTTTTTTTTTGCCGCGAAAAATCCGGGCTCTGCTAATAGCTGTCTAATTACCAGTTTAAAATGCTTGTATCATCTGTATTTCTTGGCCGATTTTAATTTCACTTCTGTTGATCTCTTTTACAGTGTTTTCATATTTTGTTGAGAAACGTGATTTAGACAATGCACGCATATTCCCTATTGTTGCAGCTAGAAGGAAGGTGGAAGACGCGTTGCTGTGCTATGATGTGTACAAGCAGTACACTTCATGGTGCCGCCCGTTCATAGCTGTAAATGGACTCAACTTTTCCGTAAAAAAAGGTACTTAAGTAAAATTTGATACAAATATTACAACACACATTAAATCACGCCTGTTTCCCAGAGGAGTAGGCAGAGACCACTTCTTTCCACTTGCTACGATCTTGACAAATTTCTTATGCTTCTTCCACATTCATACAACAAGTCATTTCTCCGATTTGATTCGAAAAAGTACCCCTTTTGACCCTTCCACTCACTTTCGATCTGTATATCTCTTTCGTTAATCTTCTTTCATCCATCCTTTCCAAATGACCGAACCAATCACTGTTAGTCACTACATCTTCTGTTATTCTGCATTTCTCTCTGACTTTTTCATTCCTTACTCTATCAATCAGTTTAACACCACACATACTACGCAAAGAGCGGATTTCAACTGCATTTACACGACAAATTCAAATAAATTATTGTTAATTAGGTACAGGAAAGCTGAGGTTACAGCAGGGGTGACAGGCACGAGTATTTTTAGAGCTTATCATGTACCGTTGCATACATAAGTTTTTCTAAAAGCTTAAAAAGATAATGACAACAATAACTAACTTAACAGATACAATATTCACTAACATTCAGTTCTATTACACAATATATATTGCGTTTTATCTCCCGTCTAAAAGTTCTTGGATGGAGTAGTAGGCCTTTTTTGTTAAGAAAATATGAAGATGTTATAGTTTACCATACCAGTTGTGTAGACTGAGGGCCTTCCCACCGCTATCGATGCCTACCGCTCCTATTGGACGCGAGTGACGCAACGTCATGGGAAGGTCCGCTAGGGTTGCCCCCGTTATGTAAGGTTTTTCTCGCGCCTTCGCTCGTTTGCTATTTTAGGTATTTAGGGGGCAAGATGATTCCACAAAAATATAAACATTTTTTTTTTTCATTTCAAAGTCCTATCGTATGGTTACCCGAACACTGGTAAACGTTAAAAAAATATTAGGCTACAGTTAAAGGTATTTCCTTAATATATTTATGTTCGTCATTTAACTAAAGATTTTCATACAGCCAGACAAACAAACTAAGACAAAGTGGAGAAGAGGACAGAGGTCTAGCGTTTTGTTAATTTGCAGGCGAATGCTTCGGCCTGCTAGGAGTCAATGGGGCTGGGAAGTCGACGGCGTTTAAGATATTAACTGCCGAAACGTACCCAACCCACGGCCATCTTTTATCCCATGGATATTACAATAATGAAACTTATCAAGTAAGTACTGGTTACATTTGCGGCTTGTTAAAAATTATCACAATTTCCGCACTTGGCTCAGGCATGAAACGTCTCAGTTGATTAAAATTACCTGATTTTTCCGCGTGAAACGTTGGAAAGTATATAGCGGTCATTCTCCAGAATTATGTTCTCAGTCTAATTAACACGGCACTTTTTTCCCACTTGCTTTTTGATAAATTTTATACTAAATGTAGTAACATATCGACCATTCAAACTTTAATATTTATTGGGCACTTAATTATTATTAGCGGGTAATTAACTAGAAGGGTTTTAGTATTTGCGTGACGCGCGAATTAGAAAAGCTACGCGTTAATTAGAATTACTTGCTTGCGAATTAGAAAAACTACGCGTTTATTAGATAAATGTGGTTGCCAAATATATATATTTTTTGGGAAATAAGACAAAAACGTTTTTAAACTGTCTTTATTAATAATTTGACAAATATCAATTATATAAAAACACGATACCTATTCATAAGAAATCACCACAAAAATCTCTTTCAAAAATAAGTCACCATCCTCAACACGCGACCAACTTATCAAAATTATAAAAATATAAATATCAACTCCTTATAAAATTTGCTCTTAATTAGTAACTATCACATGTCACATTATTAGTCTTCTTGACGATTAAAGATACTAGTTTAATTAACGCTAAAAGAAATTCAAAAAAAATATTAAATAAGTAGTAAGTACCTAACGAGTAATGAAAAAAAATCACGTGAGTAGGTAATTTTGTTTTAAAGATAAATTATATCTTTGAAACGGTTAACAAAAAAACTTTCATTAAACATAACTTAAATGAATTTAAAAATACGAGTATTAGCAAAACAAAATAACATAGCTTTTCTGCCTTAATATAATAATTAACATACAAAACTATTCTTTAGAAAAAAAAGCTTGTATCTCGTAGGTTCCATGTGAAAGTCGCAGAAAACAGCTAGGTATGTAACGTGGTACAGCTGCTGTGGTTTTCCTTTTAAAAGTATGAGACACAAGCTTTATATCAAAATTGTGACTATCATAATATCATAGCACATAAGTCACAATCGGCGCAGATAATATTAGATGCTAGGTACATATCGTTCATTGAATACAAAACGGACACAATCCAAAATGAGTCAGTGTTGCATTTTAAAATTAGAAGCGGTTGCAATACGATTTTTAATGGAAGAGCTAATTATTTTGGAATGTGTCCGTTTTGTATTCAATGAGCAATATTATCTTACAATATTTCCCTATTTTTTTTTTTTTTTTTTTTTTTTTTTTATGGCATAGAGTAGACAAACGAGCACACAGGCCACCTGATGGTAAGTGGAAACTGTGACCCATAGACATTCGCATTCACAAGAATGCAATGCAATCTGAAGACTACAAATGCGTTGCCAACCCTGAGGACTAAGATGGAATGCCTCTATGCTAGTCATTTCACCGGCTCTCTTATCCCCAAACCGGAACACAACAATGCGAACACTGCTATTTGGCGGTAGGTTAATGGATAAGATGGTGGTAGCGATCCGGACGGACCCTGCACAAGGTCCTACCACCCGCAGACTATGAAGACTACATACTATAAGCTATACATACATACATATATTTATAACATACAGATATTCAACATTAGTAAATAGCTTAATTGTTGCGGGTGGGTTTAATACATAATTTATACCAATATTAAGAAGAATGATGATGGTGGGTCCATAGGATTTTCCTTACATGATTAGAATTGTAGGTGTCACTTTTTGAAGAAATGCAACATTTTAATGCGGTCAGCTAAATTTTAATGTTTTCCAAAAGAGAAGTACCTATGCTCGAAAAAATTAAATAACCTCTAAAAGCATATTGTTCAAACACTTAAGTACATAGATACGATTATAAGGTTAAGAATTTATGGTTACGGACCTGTTAATAATGTCAGTTTGACATAATAATATGTAGACAATTATTATGTCAAACTGACATTATTAACTGAATTTATGGTTACGGACCCTTTAATAATGTCAGTTTGACATGATAATATGTCTAATCATCTAAGGAAAATCCTAGTAAGATCGAACCCATCATAATTTTTCCGGGAATTACCTTTTTGTTAAAAGATTATTCCTGTGTATTCATTTAAACTGGTTTAGCTTAAGCAAGAATTTAGAAATAAAAACCTTTTATGTACCAAAAACCTTTTTTACCACTCTTAAACTAATTAACGCGTTCATTTTTAACCCGTGAATTAGAAGTGTGTATTAGGGATTCTTGATTAAAAAAAATATAACTCCTTGTAGGTACATGTGATAAACTACAAAATCCAGTAACTGGTAAATACTGAGGTCCTTAATGTATACAATAATTTACAGAGCTAAAGAGTTATTGGCTGATTTTAAAAACGTTAATGTGTTAATTAGAATTTACGAGAACCAAAACGCGCGAATTAGATACTTACATTTGTAGTGTGCGATCCACACAACACTAATACGTCTTTCCCTCAAGAGGGTCTCGACACGATTGGCGGCTCACGCAAAATGCGTTAGCGATGTCTGTCTCTTTCTTCAATGGCCTTGCACGGACAATAATGAAAGCGGCGCGTGGATTAGTACACATCTCGGGACAAAGTTACTTTATTGTATATCTTAGTGATATATTACTTAATACATTTGGTTATTTTTTTGTAATGTGGACATCTTATCTTTAATTAAATAAAAATACTTTCATTTATCTTTCTTCTTGTATATGATCGGGGGAAGTAGGTATATTAGTGATTTCGGAAGTGGGACGCGAGGTGTTAATTAGGAGAATGGGGTATTGATTTTTTTTTTCTCCTAGAAGGGTATTGAATATTTACTTGAAAATTCATGTACACCTCAATACAAGTACCTCCTACGTTTAAAAAATATAAATTATACCAAATTCAATAGTTTTATATTTTTTAAGCCCAAGGACATACAGAAATGGCTGTCTGGAGAATGACCGATAGGATATACAGCACTACATCTGTACCTATACTTTGACGAAGGTATTATTATGGGTCAGGCCTAACGCATCAGTACCGGACCCGGTTCCGAGAATTCCATTTCCCGGTTCTAGGCAGGGACGGTACCGGGACTCCCGGTTCACCCGGTTCTTTTTTTTTACCTCAAATCACTACCAATCATTATTATTTGAGAAATAAAACAATTAAAATAGTACTTTATGAAACTTGAAATTTTATAAATGTGCAAAATAATCATGCATGTTTTATTTTCTTACACATACATACATACATAAACTCACGCCTTTATTCCCAGAGTGGGGTAGGCAGAGCTACAGAATTTCCAACAACTATAAAAAAAATTGATAATTCTGTAACCACATTTTGCACACTTAGGCGAAGATGTTTACCAGTGTATTAGTGACAGGTTTTGATTTCAGGTGATTGGTTTTTATTTTCTTAATTAAGTAAAACACTTAGTAGACAGTTGTTTGTTCTTCGTTTGATATTTTTTATTCACAAAACTAGATATCAATTATTGCAAATACCTATGCCACAAAATATGATGGATGTTGATGCGATGTTGTAGCTTGCTTGTGCCGGGCCGGCGTCGTCGCTTAGGTGTGAATTTTGATATTTGTGACACGCGCCACGATATTTTTTTGATGTTCATGGAAAGAACCGGGAGAACCGGGATGTAATCTTAAGTACCGGTTCTTTAGCCACTATGAAATTCCCGGGATTTCCCGGGAATTACAGAACCGGGATTTCCCGGGAGGATGCCCTAGTCAGGCCGTAGATGTTATCACAAGTACCCTTACGCAAAATAGTTAAAGTGCGTATACATGATGTGTGATTTCTAACCAACTTCAAAAAAAGGAGGAAGTTCTCAGTTCGTCGAGATCCTTTTTATTATTTATGTACGTATGTTACCTGATTAGTCGAAAACGGCGGGACTCGTTCGATAAAGTATTTTTTCTATGTAAGGGTATTTATCATTAGTTTAGTTCTTGATCTGATGATAGGATCCTAGATAAACCAAGAAAACTGCTCAAAAGTTTCTGGCACACTTGCGGTGATTTTGAACACTTCTTTTCATTGCAAATCAAATATAAGGAAAGTAGAAAATTCAGAAAGTGGGGAAATATCATACATTATAAAGAAATACGATGCTACTTACTAAAGTAGTGGAATTAATTAACAATACTAGTAAGCCTCGGGATTTGCGTCATAGTTAGGTAGGTAGGTACTAATTAAAAAACACGATTTAGGTATGATATGGTAAAAAAAATAGTCACAGACTTAGATAACAAATAACTGGCTCTGTTCCGCTATTGAACCAGCCCTTAAAATATACATCCAAGAGTCATGTCATGAACTTACTCCTATTTCATTATTCGTTTCCCAAATATTTGCATTTATAGAATCGCGCAGGGCCGCATCCAATCATCGTCGGTGAAACTGCAAAACCGTGTAAGTAACATGTTTAATGAGGAGCGAAAGGCACCTTTTTACTAATACGCTAAGTTTCATTTTGCTCTACATATAATAAATTTGTTGGTTACGTTGTTGTGCAGTACCACCAACGTCATGTTAACCGCGTTATCAGATACGAGTTGTGGCAAGCACAAGCGTCGACTTGCATTCGTCAATTTTAACATTGAACCAAAAATATTATTAAATACACAGGACCTCCACCTGATGGATCCGACCCTCCTCCGCCGACATCGGCCGGCCCTGCGCTTCAGATTCCACGACGGCCTCTAGCTTTTAATTAGTACCTACTTAAACAAGCAAAGCGTCAGTTTAACTTTCTCATGAATATAATATCGATTTATCCGCAGTACATGCAGACGTTTAGCTACTGCCCGCAGTTCTTTGGTCTGGATGATTTCCTCACCGGCGAGCAGAACCTGATCCTCGTGCTGACGCTGCGCGGACTGAGCGCCGCGGACGCCAAGGCGCAGGCGGCGTCCTGGCTGAGCGAGATCGGTGAGCACTCCGGCCCTAACCTCCTGAACGACTTCGCATTCAGAACACTTGATAACTGAAGTGACATAGTAACTGCGTGTGTTTAAAATTTGCTTTGATTGTAGGGCTCACGCAATATGCCAATCAGTGTGTGTCAGGCTACAGCGGTGGCTGCGCACGGCGGCTGGCAGCAGTGGCGGCGCTGTGCCAGCACTCTCACGTCGCGCTGCTTGACGAGCCCACCACCGGCGTGGACACGGCGGCGCGCCGTCGCGTGCACACCGCCGTGCTGCGCGCCAAGCAGACCAAGTCCATCGTCATCGCCTCGCACAGGTCAGTCGCACTGTGCCAGCACTCTCACGTCGCGCTGCTCGACGTGCCCACCACCGGCGTGGACACGGCGGCGCGCCGTCGCGTGCACACCGCCGTGCTGCGCGCCAAGCAGACCAAGTCCATCGTCATCGCCTCGCACAGGTCAGTCGCACTGTGCCAGCACTCTCACGTCGCGCTGCTCGACGAGCCCACCACCGGCGTGGACACGGCGGCGCGCCGTCGCGTGCACACCGCCGTGCTGCGCGCCAAGCAGACCAAGTCCATCGTCATCGCCTCGCACAGGTCAGTGCACTGTGCCAGCACTCGCACGTCGCCGCGCTTACGAGACCATATCCAGGTGCCAGGTATAATCTTCTATTCTGTTTCCTGCGACAAGTGCTAAATTTTTTAAAGTTAATTATTAATAAAAAAAGTTGAATTCTCCTTAGGATTATCATAATTATACTGGTTGAAAACCCGCTACATTAAGATATAGGCCCTGCCCAATACAATAATCGGTGTCGTTTTGACCACATTCGAGAAAGATTCTGGCGTGTAATCTGTAATGTAACGTGCTCTGGCCATATGAAATGTAGCAAGTGTAGACCAATGTTGGTACTTGGTTGTCGCGAGGGTACCTGACTCCCGAGCTGTGCGCAGCATGGACGAGATCGAGGCGCTGTGCGACCGCATCTGCATCATGTCGGCGGGGGAGGTGGCGGCGCTGGGCACGGCGGCCGAGCTGCGCGAGCGCCACGCCACCGGCTTCTCCGCCGTCTTCAAGCTGAGCGCGTCATACGGTAAGTGCCCAGTTTATTGGGTTATCTATACTAATATTATTGGGGGGTTTAAATGGGCCTTTGTTTTTTAGAGCTCCCTGCTAAGGGCCGCTGCCGGCGCGTGTATGCAAAGGTTATGAATACACGCGCCGGAAGCGGTTCATCTACTACTACTTGGACTAGTCAATGGGGTTTTATTTTGTATGTAGTCTCAATCATACATACATACATACATACATACCTTCACGCCTGTCTCCCAATAGGGTAGGCAGAGATTATTATTATTAGTCTCAATCAATCAATCAATTATATAAAATCACACTGTATACAAAGACATCAGTTTCCGGCGGATCCCAAACTAGGCTGAGCCTCTATCTTGGGTATCTATGAGCACAGTTATAGATAAATCATTTTTCTTATTGATAAATGAAAACAAGTTTAAAAAATTACCTTTTATCAGTTTAAAGTTTCACAGGAGTGGAATGAGTTAAGCGCATTATTTAATAAAAGTTCAGATATGTGTGCGCGCGTTTGAGTGTATGTGTGTGCGTACGTGTGTGTGTGTGTGTACTAAGTTAGGTATACGTGTGGGGAAAGGAGAAGGATGGAAAACGTCTAGCAAAGGATGATACAGTATTCGTTGAGACTACGCGACTCGGTTAAACTTGAGTGTGTTAGAGTAACAGCCTTTAGAACGAACAGTCGTCTTACTCTAAGAAAATAAGTTTCTAGATAAAGCATGTCAGTTGGAAATCTGAAAGGTTTGCGAAACATGACCTTGACCTTGGTTTGCGATGCATGTGAGATGTTGCTAACTATCAAATCAATTCACGTATCAAGTCTCGTCGGTGTCTCTATGTTTAGTCTACATTTGTGGTTTTCAAGGACACTGTTAAGAGTTTGAGTTATCTGGTTTGACTTGTTAGATATTATTAATATTAAGCTTATAAATATACCGATTATAAATGTAACTTTCTGGATCTCACAAAACTCTGTTTTAGTAAGCATTGTTAGACGTAATTCCTGTTCCTGAACGTTTGACAGACGTCAAACGTCAATAAAAAAAAAATAGGAGAGTTTTTGCCGCGTTATTGTTAAGAATTGCTTTGCTTTTATCTTGAAGAAGTACAAGGTTCCTCTTAAGTTGGAAGTTTTATTGTAGTATTCTTTTAGACTTAAACATGTATATATTTCAGTCTCCACATAGAATTAATTGCCTATTTTTAGGGTTCCGTAGTCAAAACTAGGAACCCTTATAGTTTCGCCATGTCCGTCCGTCCGTCCGTCCCCAGTCTAGCTCAGAGACTCATAGTACTAGAAAGCTGTAATTTGGCATGAATATACATATTAGTCACGCCAACAAAGTAGTAAAATAAAATTTTGAAAATATTTTTTTTTTAATGCACCTCCCCTACACGTAACGTGGGGATGCCTTTTTTTTTCTTGCCTACCCCATAGTGTGGGGTGTCGTTGGATAGGTCTTTCAAAAATATTGCGGGTTTATGAAAACAATTTTTCGATTAAGGGATCCGTTTATGAAATATTAAGCTTTAAAGCGCTATTTTTGTTAGAGTCAAGTGTCCCCCCCCCCCCCCCTACAGCCAAAACTACAAATACTAAAAATCTGAAAAATATCTTCAACGAAAGCGCATACTTATAACAAATTTTAAAGGAAAACTATCACGGCTAAGTAGACATGATTAGTTCCTGAGATACAGGCGACTAAAGTGTTTATACCTATCAAAATCGCCTATGATAACTTTGATAGAAAAATTTGTTAACGGGGCGTGCAGGACGCGCGGGGGGAGTCAAACTGTCCAAGCAACAAATCGAGCGACAGCCGCGCTTATAAGCGCGAGCGCCTAGATGCTGTTTGGACGTGCCCCGGAATGCTACCTACAAGATTGCGATTTGCGATCTGAAAGTTTACAAATTTTCGATTAGATTATTGATTTGAGTTGAGTATCGTTTGGAAAACTTAAAATTCTATTTACTGGACCTTGTTTTTTTTTTCAATTTCTATTAATTACTATATAAAAGATTTAACTTTTATTGTAATTTAAAGTCGGTTTGAAGCAGTTTAGATACCTAACTACCTACATAGGTATACTGATCTCACACTTAAAAGCTTGGCTCTTGTTTGAGATATTATATACGAATTTATAAGAAAAAGAATCATTACTAAGTAGACTTAATTAGTTCCTGAGATACAGGCGACTAACGGGTTTATACCTACTAAAAATCATCTAAGACAGCGCCAAATAACTTTAAATAGAAAATTGGTTCATACATGTTGATTTTTGAGATAGTGTTTTGTGTCTGTCGTTACGGCTTCGGAACCCTATACTGAGCATGGTCCGACATGCTCTTGCCCGGTTTTGTTATTGATTTTACTAAGTAGGCCGTTGAGTTTATCAAAAAAAACGTGAACATTTGACGATGGTGTCCTGTAAATACACACTATTGATACACTTGGTTTCTGTAGTTGTATTCCACAACACTCAAACTCATAGTTTTGGCCCATATTTTCATAGATTTTTGATGTTTTGAAGTTCAGTTCGTCCTGGACCAGTATAACCCCTTCACGTTTTTCATATTGACATGACCAGAAGGCAACAGCCTTGTTATGCATGCATTTTGTTAGGTGTCTCACGGCGAAAAGTTTCAGTGAGGCATATAACATTGATCGGTTTTTGTGCTTGTTAATAATTTTCTTGAACTAACTCCAGATCATACTGGCCCGCAAAACTTCATTGAAAGTGTGATACACGATAGTACTTAGTTTTGCGGACCAGTGTACTTGCAATATATTGATGTAAAATATGAAAGTTACTGTTATTACACTTATTCACGAAAAAATTAATTGTTTAGGTTAGAATCAGTATTCTTTTTAGGTGCTATGACAGTGTCAGGAGCTATTTGGCGCTGCTTATCACAAATTTATCTTTTTAATAAATGTAAGTATGATTCTGCTTCTGGTATTTTTTCCCCTGTCCCTATAGTTTGTTATTGGGAAAACGAGGCAAAAACGACGAAGGCCAGAGCGAGGGTCGAGCAGCTGCCGCGGGAGCATCCTCAGAAGCAGCAGTTCATAGACAGGATGCGCACCACTTTCGACTGCCGGATGGTGGACAACCACCGGGTAACCACGCCAATGGGCATGGACAAGTTACATTCTGTGAACATTTACAATCAAACATTAGCAAATCAACATTAGCAATCAAAAAGAAAATGTATGCGTTCCTTTAAACAGAGTGCTTCAATTGTTCGCTTTTGCAGAATGCAACTTGGCTAGAGGGCTGTTACTTCCTTAAGTAGTCCTAATTTGCATGCTTTTTGTAGATTAAAAATGTGATGATTATTGCCGTAGTGTTGCCAGACGTCCCAATTTTCGGGGGTCTAAGGATACGTCTCGGTTTACTCTTGGTATTTATAATACTAACCGCCATGCAAAATGTGTTTCTGCTCGACAATTTTGTCCTTCTTTGTGTATTCTTCTTTGTGGTCTTCTTCTTTGTGTTACGTATATTCATGCATTATGTTCTTTTAGTCTGAATTATAATGATAAACAGCAATTTACCTTAAAGCAGCAGTGAAAAGCGTCTAAGGGTCTAGTGTCATCGTCACGATCAGTATACAGGGTGTCTTGGATCGAATAAGAGATATTTGGCGGGGTAATAGTTCGCACGATTCTGATCACGGGGGTATGGTTCATTTTTGTTTCTGTTAATGTAAAAAAAAAAAAGGATTAATTATATTAATTTTGTTACTTGATGTATCGCAGCCGATATCTCGACCTTGACATTTTGACGCTGATACTATACTACTACAAACGTTCGTAGTAACTAACGTCAAAATTCTAAAGGTCAATGACCTGACACCATACGTTGTTTACATGGTATGTAAACAAACAGTTCGTTCCATGTAAGCAGAAATCTGACTAACATTTAAAAATAATTATAAATTTTAGTGCAACTTACTGTATTTTCATTAGTGCAACTTACTGTATTTTAATTTTTGCAATTTGAACACTAGCTGGTTTTAAATGTGAATTCACTAGATCTCTTGTTCACCCTTCGCCAAGACTGATCATAATATTATCGTCCTTCTTATATTATTGTCGAGATCTAACCATTTACCATTCTTTTCTGTTCTAAAGTGGCCCGTATAACCGGTTTACAGCAAAAATAATTACGACTTGAATATCTCAAAATAACATAACAATGACATAATATTATAATGACAGCCATAAATTCATAGACTCAGACATAGAGTTCAGATAGACATGGATTGAACGATCCGATTATTGCCCTCCGTATTGATCTGCGTGGTATTTGTGGCAGTAGCCAACAGCCCGAATGCAAAATATTTTGTCCATGGATATAAAGGCCGTCGCATAATTGATTATAATTTATTATGATGTCACACTTACCATAGAGAACAAAAAATACCAACCTTTCCTAGGCCATGGAATGGATAAACTTACGTGTAGAGACGATTTTATTTTTACAAAACCTAAACCTAAACCTCTTTTCATAAAAAGTATTCAATGGTACAAGATTTAAAAAAATACTATGCTGAACTGTCAAAGGACAATAACAACTTATTGATTCGTTTTAATTATTGTGTGTTGTATTCATAGTTATCCCTGATGGTGGTAGAAATCAATGAAATAAATCCATGATTCATGATCTAATAAAATAACTTTAATGTACCTACGAGTACAAGTGCTATTTTACCTGTGCGAGTGTGGGAAGAGTGTGAGTAAACATCGTAATCGTAAGTTTCATTTTTAAATTATTTCACATAATAGCCCTTATCAGAGATCATCTTTTCATTCATATTATAGTTCAGTTTCAGTCTATTTTCAGTTTTCTAAACACCGTGGAGCTTTTGACCGTGATTAGAAAGTTTGTTGATATGGAACAACTTGTTTATTTACATTACGTTGTGACACATGTTATGTCATACACCGGTATGACGGGGTCAAAAATGTAGCAGTGCTAGTGATTCAATATCGACAAAATTTATCGACAACGATATAAAGCAATTTTTGATCATCATTAAAATAAGTAATGGCCTAGTTTGAATGACTTTTAATTATGTGCAAACCTCTTATAATACAAACAACCGGTATCTGACATTGACTCTGGACTCGAGTCACTTTTGACAACCGTTGAAATTACATTGAATAACAAATTAATTCAGTACGACAATATTCTTTAGTATTCCGACGAATTGAGAACCATTTAGTTTTTTAAGTCGGTTAAAAATGATTCGAAAGAAAAAGATCGTTTATCTTCATGGAAAGCTGATCATTTAGATATAGAAGATAAAGGTATTTACAACTTTATTTTGTAAGTAATGGAAGATCCATATGTCACGAAAAAAATTGTCGATAAACTTAATCGATATTTAATGAATCACTAGCACTGGTACATATTTGCCCCCGTCAATCCGGTGTATGGGTTATGAATGAATTAGTTAAGATGGAGCACACTGAGAGCATCGTCAGGATAAATCAGTCTGTAACTCAGTCAAATATTAACTTAAAAAAAAGTTACCAATGTAGAGATGATCCAAATCATCCACCCTATCTACGGTTAAAATTTCTTCGATTGATTTCAAGACACCCTGTATATTCGCATTCGAACAAATTATCGGACGCGGCTGATGGACGCGGCTCACACCCGTGACTTATAGGTATCTAGATAATTAATATGCTAACACTGAATTGTGCAAACTATCAGAAGTAAGCCGTGGACGTAACCTTATGCTGACCTTGAGCGTTCGGACATCATACAGAAATCTGGCACGCTGGATTATTTCGACTATACACACATTTAGTCGCGGCCGTCAGCCGCGTCCGATGACTCGTTCCAGCTTCACGCGGCTCGGCCGTCGCACGAGTTGTCGTAGATCATAGATCATATGTCGTAGATCATATTCGATAATATTCAACGGTTGGATAAATAACTTTTCATCACACTTGCTCGTAAATAGTGTCCTAACATGCTAGAAAAATCGACCGTAAATCCAAAATAATACCCGCGGGCCTTTTTTTACCATTACGTAACTAAAGTGCGTAATAGCTTTTTTTTAATAGTACATTACTTAACAAGGGCTGTAAAAGAAAGAAAGCCCAAAATCGCAGATATTTGAGACCCGAGCCGTAGGCGAGGGTTGTAAATATGCGATAGAGGGCTTTCTTTTTTACTGCCCGTGATGAGTACACAATTTTACGTCTTCACCTGGCCACAATGCGAGTTTTACCGTGCGCGCAGCGTGCGATAAAACTCACATTATGGCCAGGTGTTACGTAAAATATTATACGTTGACTCAAACTATCACAATACGTCAGGACCCCAATTCTTGTGCCATTCGATATGAAGTTTCATTCGAGATGAAATGTCAGTTGAATACTATTTCCTAACAATCTCGCATAATAAACTATTGATCTCATATGTCACTAGAATCGGACTCCGAACACGTTTGACATTATCTGTGGTAAGTCAAAAATATGATCTTTTGTCTGATTTTATTTCATTTCCTCGCAATTGTGATGAAAAACATTGTATGTTACACGGGTGGTAAAGGAAATACAAAGCTCGAGTCATTAAAGCTAACCGACTCTCGTTTGTAATTCTTTCTTTACCACCCTTAATACACAATGTACTATTACGTAACACCTGGCCATAATGTGAGTTTTATCGCACGCTGCGCGCACGGTAAAACTCGCATTGTGGCCAGGTGAAGACGTAAAATTGTGTACTCATCACGGGCAGTAAAAGAAAGAAAGCCCTCTATCGCATATTTACAACCCTCGCCTACGGCTCGGGTCTCAAATACCTGCGATTTCGGGCTTTCTTTCTTTTACAGCCCTTGTTAAGTAATGTACTATTATCTATCCAAATATCATAAACCCTCCATGGGGCCTTATATGGCTGCGTTTATCGTGTGATAATTTTTGGATAAGGCATCCGTCACCTTCTGACAGGTAAATAAGTAGGTACACGTGTCAAAAAGTAACGGATGCCTTATCCACAGTTGACACGCGATATAGACTCAGCCATACTAGGCTAGGCCCGCATGATGCGTTCAAGAACCGCACATTATGACCACCTTAAAAATAGACTGTTTTGTTAGAAGAAATTTCTTATCTATAAATAACATCGATTTCGATAATAATTATTACATTCAAATTTCGAACATCTCTGAAAAATAAAGAAATTTGATTTGACCTCTATTCTAATATCAGTTGAGATGACGTTTAGTTCGAAATGAATTGTCAATTTGCATACAAATTTGACAAATGTCGCACGGAAGTAAGATATCGAACGATATGAATATGATAGTTGGAGCTGACTCTAGTTCGTCTCTGAATTAAAAAAACTATGAGAGCTGCCAGATGACAAAACTTTTCGATATTTTCATTAGCGCCATTACCGGTTAAAATTTGTTTTGTTGTATAAATAAAAAATTAATCGATTTGTTGAATTTAACCGTAACCATAAAATGAGCGATCAAGATGATATAGATATTTCGGCGACGCCTCCTGATATCCGTGACAAAGCAAGTAACGTCATATCATAAATGACCATATATATTATCAGCTAAGTCAAGTCAACGCCGCGATGCCGGTCATAATATAATGCGGCTCCTGAATGCATCATGGAGGCTTATGATATGTCGGTAGATAAAGTAGTGTATGTAACTGTACATAAATTAGCCATCACAACACTTGTGTGATGTTATCATGAAACTCGCCTTCGGCTCTTTTCATAAACCCACACTCGTGTTTAATGCCTTTCATTATGTACAGTCACATATACTACTATTAAAACTATTTTTGCTATAACTTCTGATGTACTGCGTTTTTTTTATGATTAAAACGCCACTTCACAGAAAACTTTCACAGATATAAAATAATATCTAGTACTGAATGAAACATACACGTTGAACATTTATTTATAAACTATAATGACGAGAGAAATAATAATTAAATAAATTGGTCACAAAACGCGTCAGAAGTGACAGTTTTCTATGGGTTGACGTTTCCTGTGACGATCTTAAGACATGCATGTAAGCGAAGATCAATTTAATAATACGGCTTTAACTGCCGCACTCAGAGACGTCCGTCAATTCAATTTAATGCTTGATTAAAGTTGCTGCTGTCACTTTCTTTGCGATAGTAATATAATAAGGCAACACGTCACTAAACAAGCATTAAATTTAATTGATTTCTCTGAGTGCGGCAGTAAGTGCGCAGGAGCGACCACAGATTTCAAGACGTACCTAGGTAGGTACGCTATGTGTAAATTTTGACACTCAAATAATATTTGTATCCCTCGGGATACAACTGCCGGTAGGTAGGTAATTCTAATTATAACGGCAGGCGGCGGCGAGCGGCGTATCTGTTACAAAGTAACTATTATATAATCTGTGCTATTATAATATTGCAGACAATGTGCCACATCCATATATACAACCTGATACCGTACAGCAAACTATTTGGTTTAATCGAAGCCCTGAAACAAGACTTTCCGGACCTCATAGAAGACTACGTAGTCTCGGAGACCACGCTCGAGGAAGTATTTATCGCTATTGCCAAGGAGGGACAAAAGCACGCGGGAAGTAAAAAAGTGAATGAAAAATCGGAATTTCATTTTTAGTAATACTTGGGTACGAATATTATCCCAATATAGAAACCAATTTAAAATGAGGTTTGTTTTCATAGAATGTTTTTTTTTAACTTAGCGTTTATTAATTAAAGAAACCATTTTATTACCTAATATATTTTTTTGTAATTTTATTGGAATCGGTGAACATATAACCCGTCAAGTGATTCGTGACCTGGGGGTTTTGCTCGACGCCAAGCTCAAGTTTACATCTCATGTGAACTCTATTACCAGCAAGGCAGCACGGATGTGGGGATTTGTCAGGAGAAACCCACACAATCATTTAACGTGTCATGCAAGCTTTCACTCTACAAAAGCCTTGTGCGGAGTCAACTCGAATTTGCCAGTATTGTGTGGAACCCTTCGTATGTCGTACATTCACAGCGCATTGAGTCAGTTCACAGGACGGCCACCAGACACCTGGCTTATGTCTCTCAATCTATATCACACAGATGTTCCTATGATGCCCGTATGAATTTTTTAAGTCTCATCTCGCTTCGCAATCGCCGGAAACTCCAGGAGTTAATGTTTCTCAAAAATTGTATTAACGGAAGCATTAAGTCTGTGTTAATTCTGCCTCTATTTAAATTTTCTGTACCACCCCGCATACCTAGGAAGCCTGTTAGTAAAATTCTGTTTATTCCTACATATAGTACCTACGTTGGCAGACACTCTCCGTTGCCTCGTGTTTGTGATGCATTCAATGGCATGAGTGCAACTCTGCCTGATCTCGATTTATTTTTTGATTCGCTTAACAAATTTAAAACTAAAATCTTGGCCTGTTTATTACGAACTGATGTTTAGTGTAACCTATTGTTTCTATTTAGTCCGCTAAGTTATCTGGAAATGTTATGTATACTTGTAATTGGCTTGTACACTAGACATAATACCTTAACCTGTTACTATGATGTGAATGCTTTCTGTACTTGCTGTAAGTGTACCTTTCAATAAATAAAAAATAAAAAAAAAAAAAAAAAAAAGTGCGAGTTGGAGTCGATCTTGGCCGGTTTTTCTGCCTGACGTGGTCGGCCGACCGTCTAGCTGATCGACCCTGGCGTGGCCACGAGGCCGACGAGTCACGCACGTGAGGGTAACGCTCTCGGAGGCTTGTGCATGCATCATTGGCATACGTCGTTATCGCGGGGGCTAAAACAAATCTATCAAAGAACACATTATAACAGAATGTCTGTTTAGTATAAACGGAATATTCTGCCTATACATTATAAGGCTCCAAGAATTCATATCTAGCACGAAATTTTCGCTGGAAAAGTCAATCAAACTTCTTTTACACTGACCTCTACGTCAGAATGTAGTTGAATAAAAAAAAAAATGTCAAATCAAATATTTTTCTCCAATACTACTTAAGTACTTAGTTTAAATTTTTTAAATGTATGTTTTCCACATACACTAAAATTTAATTTTGATTTAGGTTTTTTTATGTTTTTCGTACATACGAGGGCTGCTACTTAAGTAACCGGAATCCGGGATTCCAACATTTTTAAACGCTATATCTGACCTCCATGGTAAAATTTTCACTTTTTTGAATACTGGCCGCTATATTTTTTTTTCTTATCTTACGTAGTCTTTTGTTTTTGGCGGGTTTAAATTTTAATCTCGCTGCAAGTATGGAACTCACTCGTGAAAATATTCGTGCTATGATTTATTACGATTTTCAGCGTGGTTTAACGCAACAACAGTGCATAGATCAACTAACTTCGACTTTTGGTGATGAAGCTCCATCCAAAACTACTGTGTATCGCTGGTTTAGTGAGTTCAATCGTGGACGTAGTATGCTCAGGGACGAAGTTAAGGATGGTCGCCCGAAATCGGTCGTTGTACCACAAAATATTGAAGCTGTGCGAAAACTTATCATGCATGTCCGTCATGTTACGTATCGCGAGATAGAGGCGACTATAGGCATATGTATGACGAGCATTAATAAGATATTACATGAACATTTAGCTGTGAAAAAAATTTGTTCGCGTTAGATCCCGCACAACTTAACTAAGGATCAAAAAGAGGCTCGCGTCGAATGGTGCAAGGAAATGTTGAAAAAATATAACAGTGGTGACTCAAAAGCTGTTTATAATATCTACACAGGTGACGAATCCTGGATCTATGCGTATGATCCCGAAACCAAACAACAATCAACGGTGTGGGTGTTTCAAAATGAGCCGAACCCTACGAAAGTAACTCGTGCAAAAAGCACCTTGAAGCAAATGGTGGCCTGCTTTTTTGGTATTAATGGCCATGTGGCTACAGTGCCCCTGGAGAATCGTAAAACGGTTAGTTCGCAGTGGTACACGACCATTTGTTTGCCGGAAGTATTTGAAGAAATACGGAAAAACAACCAGCGACGGAGAATCATTCTGCACCATGATAACGCCAGCTGTCATACATCACGTGAAACGACTCGATTTTTGGAAGGTCAAAATATAGAATTAACGGGTCATCCACCTTACAGCCCTGATTTGGCACCCAATGATTTCTATTTATTTCCAAATGTAAAGAATAAATTACGTGGTCAACGATTTTCGACCCGTGAAGATGCCGTCGACGCGTTCAGACAGCACGTTTTGGAGATACCTCAGTCAGAGTGGAAAAAGTGCTTTATAAATTGGTTTCAACGTATGCAAAAGTGCATCGATTATCACGGAGAATACTTCGAAAAACAATAAAACCATATTTAGCCATGTACGTTTGTTTATTTTTTCTATTCCGGTTACATAAGTAGCAGCCCTCGTATCAATCAAGAATGACAAATGTCTAAAGTAACAGGAAAAGTGACTAACTAGTGGAAGAGGTTAACGTAAGGATTCCGTAGGTTTTTTTTTAAATATGTACTACTTATCAAGTTAAGTACGGAGGTAAGAAATTAGAATGAAAATTGATACATTTTGAATTCATAGGTATAAACGTTTCTTGATACGAGTGTCACTTCTGTTATTGCGTATTTGTTATAATCTTTCAGTACTGTCAAATCTTTTTTACCCCCGCGATAACGACGTATTATCATTGGGCAGACTAACGTTTACAACCTATACGCAGCCAGTAAGTATATAAATAACGTATTCCCATCTCACTCACGCATGAAGGAACGTGCATCACGTTTAGGTTAATAAGCGCACATGACTCGTGGTCCCACTACTTCGTCCCACTGCTCTTTTCGACGGAGCCCTGCCTTGCCGACCCCTAGTAATAAGGCGGCTTAAGAAAATCGAACTCTGGGTATCCTGCGATAGTGAAAACCAATAGTCTAACTTCCGACTGTCCAAAAGACAATTTTATATGTAATATGTTTGCTAATTATTTCAATTCTGTGTTTGAATTCTCATCTCCAAACGTCTATAATACAGCAGCATTTAAGCAGCCTGATAGCTAAAACACCAATATGGACTTGTCTAATGTACGTTTCTCAAAAAGCGGAGTCCTCGTAGCTCTCAAACAAGTTGACGCCAACAAAGGTCCTGGACCCAACGCGCTAAGTCCAGTATTCCTTAAGCGGGCATCTGCCGCCCTGGCCTTGCCACTGCAGCTTATTTTTAATAAGTGCTTGCACCAGGGTATTTTTCCGGAGCGGTGGAAGATGGCTAATAACCCATCCATAAATCAGGTCCTAAAGACAATGTAAAAAAATACCGACTGATTTCGATTCTCTCCTGTATCTGCAAGGTCTTCGAGAATCTAGTACATGGGCGTGTTTATGAATCCGTTAGAAACTCCATCTTGGACGAACAACACGGTTGTTCGAGGAAAATCTACAGCCTCAAATCTCATTCTTTTCACAAACTCCATCTTTCATTTCTTAGACGCAAAGAAGCAAGTAGACATCGATGCAGACTTTGAGAAAGCTTTCGACAAGGTCGACCACTTGATACTGCTCAAACAGCTATCCTTTAATGGAATAAAGGGAAATCTCCTCAGGTGGTTTGCCTCTTACCTCCAAAGCCGTACTTAACCCGTCGTCGTCAATGGATTTACCTCGTTACCCTCCGTAGTCACCTCCGGGGTACCGCAAGGCTCCATATTAGGACCCCTTTTATTCATCTTGTTCATATAACGGCATTTCCTCTTGTTTCAAATATTGTACGCCGATGATTTAAAAATTTATAAAGTTATCAAAACAAAAGATGGTACGTTGCATGTTCAAGATGATCTAAACCGACTTAGTGAATGAAGAAAAAGAAATAGTATATCCTCTACTTATAATCTAAACCATAATCCCATAGAAACTGTTACAAAAATGCGAGATTTGGGACTTTATGTTGATACCAAGCTTACCTTGGACGCTCATGTTGACAGAATCCCAAGAACAGACATATAGGCGTTATAATAATAATAATAATAATAAGAAAGTGGGAATGAACCGATCAAGGTGTGAGCAACGGACACCTACCGGATCCTGCTGCTATGATTAATTTCTGGCGCAGCATCTGGTCGGTGCCTGTCGTGCACACAGAAGGAGATTGGATACGTGCTGTTTAAATGATTCAAAGTCTCACATGGGCGTTCAGCAGCTCCTCTCCAAAATATCCTTGAGATCGGTTCCTTGCCACCCTTATTAACCACTGGTGTCACCTTCCTGCTCCACAAGTCCGGTAGTGCCGCGGAGCCAAAGAACTACCAACCCATAACATGCTTGCCTACCATCTACAAGCTCCTAACATCCATTTTGAGTACAAAATTAAATGCACATACTAAGGAGCTCCTCCTCATAGACATGACCATTTACCAGCAAGTCAGGCGAAGCAAGGCGGCCCTCTCGGCTACTTGGATTGACTACAAGAAGGCTTATGACTCGGTGCCTCACTCATGGTTGGAAAGGATCGAGTGGTATAAAGTTGATACAACTTTGAGGTATTTTTTAGGGTTACGGTCGGTTACGGCCACATTTTTGAAACAGCCACTTCCCGCGATCGGCCACTTCACCCTTCGGCCACTTCCCTTGAACGGCCACTTCCCTTGAACGGCCACTTCAATATCGGCTACAGCCACATTCCTTGAACGGCCACAATCCATGAGCGACCACTTCCCCTAGCGGCCACTTCCCCATATGACCACTTAACATTAACCACTATCCTACCGCAACCGTCAAAATTGACAAAATACAGCTAAGGGTTTGTTCCGATCCGATAGCATTTCGATACACAATAAAATTTGTCTTGCTGTTCGTGCCTTAAGGTTGACTGGAAGAGAATACCTTAAGGCATTAAGTCTGCCTTTGTCACTTTAATATTTTGATTTTGTCGCTTTAAGATTTTGATATGTAGATAAATAGTCGAAAGTGACCCTGCCTACTGTAGGTCCCGGGTTCGGTCCCATCTCGGTAAGGGCATTTATTGTGTGATGAGCACGAATATTTGTTCCTATTATGGATGTCTTCTCATTTTTGTATAAGATCGGCCAAACCCAGCTCCACTTTTAGAATCATCATTTTTCAAGTCAAATGGCCGAACTAGGAATTTGCATAGTGGTCTTTCAGGGAAATGGCTCAAGTAGCAAAAGCCCTAACACGGAAATGGCCGATGTAGGAATATACAGAGTGGTCGTTCGGGGAAATGGCCGTAAGTGACCGGATTGCTCACAGACTGTACTATACTGTGTGTGTGTGTGTGTATTTTAGGTGTCAAATTGACTGATCGTATCAGAAATACTGTGATACGCTCCAAAACCCAAATAGCTGACGTAGCCTTAACAGCTGCCACCCTCAAGTGGAACTGGGCCGGACTTGCCCAGCAGTGGGACATTCCGGGCTAATAATAATAATAATAATAAAGAAAGAAGAACAAGAACATATGGAAGAGCAAGGAGCTGCACGGACGCTTCTACCGGGCCTTGACAAGGCCCGAAGTAGACTTTTTAGCGTCCGTGAACTGGCTACGGTTTGGTGACCTCTTTGGGGAAACCGAAGGTTTTGTCTGTGCAATTGCTGACGAGGTCATAATGACAAATAATTACCGGAAATATATTCTGAGGGATGGCACGGTTGATATTTGTCGAGCATGCCGTTGCCCCGGCGAGTCCCTCAGACATATAATTTCCGGTTGTTCGCATTTGGCCAACAGCGAGTACTTGCACAGACATAACCTTGTGGCCAGGATCATCCATCAGCAACTTGCTCTTCAATATGGTCTTGTTGAGTCTGAAGTGCCGTACTATAAGTACACACCGACGCCAGTTCTCGAAAATGGTCGTGCTACGCTCTATTGGGATCGATCTGTCATCACGGACAGGACTATTGTCGCCAATAAGCCTGATATCGTTTTGATAGATCGATCTCAACGCCGGGCAGTGCTCGTTGACGTCACCATCCCGCATGATGAGAACCTCGTGAAGGCTGAGAAGGACAAGCTCAGCAAGTACCTTGACTTGGCTCACGAGGTGACCGCCATGTGGGATGTTGACTCGACGATCATTGTCCCAATAGTTGTTTCGGCAAACGGTCTTATAGCGAAGAGTCTTGACCAACACCTCAAGAGACTCTCGCTAGATGGCTGGATCAAGGGCCAGATACAGAAGGCAGTACTTCTCGACACGGCACGTATTGTGAGGAGGTTCCTCTCTCTGCAGCCCTAACCACCGGTAGCTTGAGCCCTGCCCCGCTGCCGGCGGCATTCGTAGGTTAGGTTTTTTATAATGTTTATTTTTTATATTAGTATTGTTATTTTACTTTTATAATTGAATATTTATTGTAAAAAACCTAATTTACAGAAAATTAAATAAATACTTAAAATAATAATAATAATAACAAAATGTCAGGAAACAAACTAAATATAACACATGTTTTATTTTATGCTTTATTTAATTAAGTGAAAGAAATGGAATGCAATTCGTTTAGTTTACCCACCCGGCCACCGACACTGGTTAGCTATTAGTTTGTTTGATAAAACTTAATATTCGAATAGTTTGATATTATTTGCTCAAAACCCTGTATCGAGCATCCCGTCTAAGCCGCCCATGATGTCTTGGACGTCGTTGTCGGCGGCGTCGTCGCGGCAGTCCGGCCCGGCTGGCTCCGCGCAGCTCTCGTTGCATCGGTCCTGTGATATGAAATTATTGTCGTTGCCCCCGCAGCCACTGTACGGGAATGGCTGGCACTCGTCCTGCAGCGGGTTGTAAGCATACCTGTTCCACGAAATATAATAGTCATAGTCGGGATCAGAATCTCAAAAAAAACTATCTCAAAAAACAACATGTATCTAACACCCGTATTCACAAACAATACTTAAGGGATCCTTCACTGAGTAAACGCACTGCGTTCAATACAGCTTTGTGATTGGTCCTGTTTGACTGACCTTTTGTTTATGACACGATTTGAACCACCCTGTGCGTTCGTGAGCACTGTGAGACCTCATAGTGACGTTTGTGAATACGGGTGTAATTTTCTATTTAAAGTTATTCGGTGCTATCTTTGATGACGATGATTTTAGTAGGTATACACACTTTAGTCGCCGTATCTCAGGAACTAATTAAATGTACTTAGTCGTGATAGTTTTCCTTTTAAATGGGGAGATTCAAAAAAAAGCACACCCTTGACTATTTCTTCAGATTTGGGAAAAAATCCGCACGGTCGTTGTGATCGTCATTCTGAAACAAAAAATAGTAGGTACACCCGATAGGTATGTCCCCAAAAATATGTATGGAACTGTTCGTTTTGTTACCAAGAAACGTATTGGATTTTGATAAAAAAACGGACAATTCCATACATATTTTTGGGGACATATCGGGAGTACTACTTTTTATTGTTCACAATGATGATCCCAAATCCCAACCAACTTGCAATTTTTTCCCCAAATCGTTATATGCACTTTCATTAAAGATATTTTTCTGATTTTTAGCATTTTTAGTTTTGGCTGTAGGTATAGGGGGGGGGGGGGGGACACACTTGACTAACAACAATTATATTTCATAAACGGATCCCTTAATCGAAAAGCTGTTTGGACGGACGGACGTGGCGAAACTATAAGAGTTCGTAGTTCGACTGCGGAACCTTAAAAAACCAGTCAATTGCGAGTCGGTCTCGCGCACCGAGGGTTCCGTATTTAAGATAATATGCTTGGTAACCGCAAAAGAAAATACGCATTTGGTTATAAACTTTTTTTAAGCAATTAAATAGGTCTACTTTGACTGCCTAGTTTATATTTTAAAGACAGATTTTGAAAGTTTTTTTGTTATATCTCAAAAACTGTAAATCATAAACACAAAATTTTATTTTTCCCATACGTTAAAATATAAATAATTATCTACACGCCAGGACTTTATCACATTTTGGGGGAGGGTAATTTTTTGTACATTTTTGAATATAAGTAAATCAAAAAGTACATCACCGCAATATTTTAAAATAATTATTTTTGAAATATGCAGAACTGCCATACTGCGTAACTAACAAATTCAATAAGTTGCAAAATGTACCTTAATGACCAAGTCTTAATTTGCTATAATCGGGGATATCCCAAAAGTTCCATAATTCTAGTTACATATGGAACAATCGGTACATATGTATATGTCAAATAAATGATCCCAATAGTTCCATATGGAACTACATACTAGGCTTTACACCAGGTTTTGTTTTTATTTTAGTTTTAAATCTGTTTAGTTTATCTTCGGAGCATACCCCGTTATCAGTGTTGCAAAATCATTGAAAACCGTTGGCACCGCACATATTATGGGTGTTTGTTTTACTCAAATTTGTCATGTCGTGCTTACTTCGGCCGCGTTTTACTATTGTAATAGTAGATTGTACAACAAGGGCATAAAACAAACCATTTTTTCCGAGACTTATGGTATCCAACCGAGCCGGCAGGCGAGGTTGGATAATTAAGTCGAGGATAAAATGGGTTTTAAGACCGAGTTATACACTCTGCTTTTCACTTCGATTACGAGGAAATAAAACAGTGATAATGTAAAAAAACTTCAATTAAAATATAAATTGAAATTTGAACAATTCTGTATATTATACGAGTATGTTATGGTTTTTCCGGGCATATTTACAGTATGGATTTAGGCAGCAATGTCTGTTCAATAAGTTCTTTTGCATTTTTTCCATGAGTGTGTTAGGTGTGAGCATTATTTCCTCTTCACTAGACGACATTTTAATTAAATTCCATAACGCAACAAGTTTTGCCAAGAAAATAACTAATTAATAGTCCAAAACCTCTTTCCCGCCACTGTATTTCTGTCTAATTTTTTTATTTATTTTCTGTTTGCGATTTTTGACTTAGGTCGAACGCAATACTGCCAAGTTTATACCTACGTTGATTTTTTAATGTTCTTGTTAATAATGCTTGTTTTTAATAGTTTTAAATTTCTTTTTTGTTATATACTAGGTACGATGCAAATATAAATAAAATTAAAGTAAATTTATTCAAATAACAAGTTTATTTAATGCAGTCACCTCGTCTGTCTGGCTGTAGGGCTTAATTGTCTTAGTCTAGATGACGACAACCATTTATGCACTAGTGCATAAAATGCGATTTTATGCAGCCTATACCCAGCATAAAGAAGGACTTTACGAGCATGAGAAGTGAAAAACACATTTTTTACCGAGGGACACGATCACTTGTATAAGAAACAATGTAAAACCTGAAGTGTCATATCCTTGACAATCAATGTGAAGAAGTGGCCAATTATGTAAAATAAATATATATATTAGGGTGGTCCAAAAATCGTTTTTTTTTTCTTTCTCCACAAGGGTCTTTTTATTCGATTAGACTTTCAATACCTCTGTGCAAAATTTGAGTGAAATCGGACAATATTTAGGGGTCGCTATGATTTGGCGATTTTTTTGATAAAAAGAAAAAAAAAACATTTTTTGTACGCACTTCTTTAATACGAATGGTTTATGTGAAATAAACATAAAGTGAAATTAAATTATGCTAGTCATTTTTTATCAAAAATTACTGTCGTGGGTACTTGGCGTATTTAAGTTGCAAATCATAGCGACCCCTAAAATATTGTCCGATTTCACTCAAATTTTGTACAGAGGTATTTAAAGTCTAATCGAATAAAAATACCCATGTGGAGAAGGAAAATAAAAAAAAAACTTTTTTTTGGACCATCCTAATATATATATACAAAGGTCATACTTAGCAGAGGTAGATATTTAATATGAATATTATACCAGTAGTTCCATATGGTACTTCTGGGACATTTCCTTCAAAATGAATATCCCGATACATCCAAATGGAACTTCTGGGATATACCCCTATAATCGAACCACTTTCATTCTTCAACCCCCTCCCCCCATTCTAGACTCCTTTTCAAGTATATGCGGGCGAGAGACAGACGGACGGACAGACAAGTCTCACCATAAGGGTTTCGGAGCGATTATTTCCGTAAATATTCACCTAATCAAAAAATCTGTTTAGGAACCTAAAAATGTTGTAAGAGATCTGTCAAAATATAACACCTTTTATCGAATAAACAGCCCGGTGAAGGTGGTCTCCTATTCGGATCTTAGACCAGGGGGCCTACTATGGCTGCGTTTATCGTGTGACAAAGTGTCGATAAGGCATCCGTCACCATTTGGCACGTAGGTAAATAAGTTTGTACGAGAGTGACAGATGCGTTATCCACGTTTGACACGCGATATATTTGCGGGTGGTAGGACCTTGTGCAGGGTCCGTCCGGATCGCTACCACCATCTTATCCATTAACCTACCGCCAAACAGCAGTGTTCGCATTGTTGTGTTCCGGTTTGGGGATAAGACAGCCGGTGAAATGACTAGCATAGAGGCATTCCATCTTAGTCCTCAGGGTTGGCAACGCATTTGCAGTCTTAGGATTGCATTGCAGTCTTGTGAATGCGAATGTCTATGGGTCACAGTTTCCACTTACCATCAGGTGGCCAGTGTGCTCGTTTGTCTTCTCTATGCCATAAAAAAAAAAAAATAGCCATACTAGGCCTGCATAAGGTTTACTCCTTGCTCATCCTGCTTTCATGTCATCTAAATTGCCTTATGGCTACTTTTATGTCATTTAGCGTAATTGTCTCTTAGGTCATTCTGATAGAACAGATTTGGTCACCGACCTGAATATCTGCCGGTCGCATGGCCCTCTTAACGGTGGTTGAAAGCAGTAGCCCGGCCTGCCGAGGTTCTTCTCGCGGTACGCCCACTGCGGCGGCGGCTGGTTATGGTACGGCTGGCCGAGTCCTGGCAGATGTCGACAGAAATGTACAGTCAAAAGCGAAAATGTGTCTCATATAATTTTACAACCTATTGATCACTATTTATAATCTTAATTTTTTTTAATACTAATGATCGGAACTTATAATCATCGGAACTTATAACACCAATATTCATGGAACCGTACATTTTTCAGAATTTCTTAAATACCTGACGTGTAGAGATAAAATTAGGTTAGGTTAGGTTAGATTTATAAAAATCTAAAAAAATAAAGTTTTTCAAAAAAATGCATTATGAGTTTATTTATTTTATTTTTATTTATTAAGGAAAACAAACAGCTTACATTATACATTAATATTATAACAGAAGTGAGTTA
Source organism: Acleris laterana (assembly GCA_963966035.1). Taxonomy (NCBI): domain Eukaryota; kingdom Metazoa; phylum Arthropoda; class Insecta; order Lepidoptera; family Tortricidae; genus Acleris; species Acleris laterana. The sequence continues at coordinate 2,119,034 of OZ014454.1, read as the reverse complement.
TTCATAAGCCAACAAAGTTTTCACTAATGTATGTTACACTTTTAGGAATTAACTACACAAAGCTAGCAACTTATATTATATCATGCACTAAAACAATAAAACAATAATGCTTAAAACAGTAACTCTAGACATATTGGAATGAAATAGCTTTCATACCTTACGATAAAAGGTAATTAAATTACTAAGTCATTTTAACTGCCCTTACATAGCTGCCAAAACTGTCATAGAATAATGTCAGTATGATTATATTTGCAATTGTGAGTGGAACACGTCCTTGATAGGAAGCGATTTTTGATAATTCGAGTTGCGATAATTATGACATAAAAGTATGAACAAAAAAGTATAAGCAAAATTTTTCGGAGTATTGATGAGTATAGTCACAAATCGTTATACCTATGTATACAGTGTGTTACCAGCACCCTAGCTTTTTTTAAAGTAGGTTAAAATAACGTATATCTCTAACGTAACTATGACATTAATTTAATTAATAAACAAATTTTCAGGCTTTGTTAACTTTCTAACAAAATTTTAATTGCCAGCAATGTAAAGCACAGCAAGTGTAAATGACAGTTGACAGATTCTATGATTATTATGATCTGCCCCCGTACCACGACATGCCTTGTACTAAGCAACAGCGATACTGATAACTGATAACGATGAACACGCAGCACATGCACTACATTAAAAATGGATAGTATCTAAGAAAATTAATTGTAAAGTCATTTTAATATTTTTTTAACTGATAATACTTGTAAACAATTGCTATAGCGACATATTATCGGCAGTTTTAATAAATGCCCGCATGCCGGTAACACACTGTATATAAAAAATCGAAAATCAATTTTATATGAGCCAATATGGACCCGTCAAATACATGTGTACATATACCTAATTGGGATACACCTAGAAAAAACTACTCGCTTTTTTTTATTAAAAAAAATGGCCTTTATTAAGGATCTATATTTTTCATATGTTATTGTACCTGTGACAGATTTCATGATGGGAAATTTAGTGATGCTGCTAATTAGAGAAAGAGATAGCGCTAGTGCAAGACGGACGTGTATTTGACGTGCTCCGGCTAATAAAATTGAAAAGTGTCGTAAAAGTGATGATAACCAAGTACCTAGAAATAAGTAACCGAGCTATTTTATTATATTGCCCGTGGTACAGTGATAACACATTTTGAGTGAAGTGTACAAATTTAGTAAAAACAACAAAAATAAATAGTGTGTTAAACGTTACTCAGTTCAAAAACTAAGATTGCGCGAGCGCTCGTCTTGAAATCGTACAAGATCGGCCAACTCGGAAGAAAGTCCTGGAGCGCGATAAGATCAGCCGGTAATCTGTTTGAAGAGTGGCGCAGCGCTACAGCGCTGCCTGACATCGCACACGCCTTATCTACCGGCCGCGCTGCGATGCAAGTACGGTAAGCGCTTGAGCACTGTGTGTAATTACTGATGTAGTGTTGAACCGGTTGACGAACTTAGTAACGCTTCAGCGCTGAGTTGGATTAAGTGTTCAGTTAATACGGCGACAAAAAGACGTAAACAAGATCACAACAAAACAAACGAAAATGAATTGTCCAGCATGTAAACACGTCGTTACCAACAAATTACAAATACTGGAATGCTCTTCATGCAAACATGTCTATCACTACAAATGTCTTAACATTAGGTACATCTGCACAATTTAGGGAATGGAAACATGACCCTGAACGTGGATGGCGTTGTCCATCGTGCATGAACGTAACAACACGGCGGAAAAATGATGATAAGTAAGTACTCCAGTGCAAAAACAATTTGAGGCAACCTCATTGGATGACACAAACATGTCAGTCGATGACCTCCTTCTTCAAGAACCACAGGCAAGCTGTAATTGTATGCAAGACAATATTAAGCCCCAAACATATTTAAAGACTGTACACGATAAAATCCGGCCATGCATGGGTGTATTTTTGCGATGAATGCATATTTTCAAGCAGTTTTTTTTTCAATATGTTGTATAATTATAATAAGTACTATATAATGAAATAAAATCGTATCATAATGTATGGGTATGTGTGAGTTTTCGCCAAATATATTCTATCATACCTTTCATCCCCTGTACAGCGTTTTTTGACAATCACTCGCTTCCTGCTTCTACGCCACAACTGTATTTATATTGTTACAAGCAGTTTTACCCACAATAGAATGTCGTCTTACGAAAAAAATACTTTTTGAAACTCATTTCTATTTGTAGTAGTCAGGAAGACTTTTTACTCCAAGCACTGAAAGTTGTTTTTGTATGGGAGGCATTTATTTGTCAAAAAGTCAAATTCGCCAAAGTTAAAAAACCTCAGAACTATCTTAATCTGAATATAATTACTTAGGAAAGTTTTAACTATTGTGGTAAGATAATTTAATAACGTATAATTTGGCTTGTATAATTAAAAATAATAAAATGTTTTAAAACGGAGAATTTGGTAAAGACTGTCAGAAGATCGTGGACAAAAAAATAAAGGTACTGTGGATTATATAAGGGTCTAAGATACAGACGCTCTTACATTTTATTATGTAGTTTCATAACCACTGACTATTACAAAAAAGTGCTGCTTGAAAATTAGCATTCATTAAAAAAATACACCAGATCATGCATGGCCAGATTTTATCGTGTACAGTCTTTACAACAAAATCAAGCGATTACTATTTTGAACAGATAGGGTGCCTATTAGACTCTAAACTGAGTAAAAATAACAATACTATTATTAACGACATGAAAATTTTAATACAAACAGAAATAAACACAGCTATTGGAAAACTAAAATATGAATTTGTACAAAAAAAATAACGTAGTAATAGATCAACAAAAAGCCTTGACAATTCATGAAAATACAAGCATGTTAATAAAGAAGCTACAAAGCGAGAATGAGACTAATTAGAATTAGAGAAGAAATTAGAATTAAACCACCTGAAGTCTCGATTCACCCAGATTCAAAGGCCAATCGCTGTCCCTTTACCAAATCAGAAGCAATTCATATTATACGGCCTGGATGAATATTATGGGGAAACCGTGCAGGATCTACTTATATCCTCGTATCGACAACATGTTCAAAGCCATATTAAATATTAATATAAATGGTTTTATCGAATTCGTAAGACGAGTAGGGAAAAGTGGCAGTCGCCGTCCTCTGATCATCGAATTTATCAGTGTACGCATGAAAAATTACGTTTTAGAGAACTCTTTTTGTTTTAATAAAACAGGATATGCAGTTTCTGAAGTTCTAGATCAGTCAGCACTAAGCAATAGGAAACATATAAGAGAATGCCTAGTAAAGGCGCGTAAAAACGGAAAATACGCAGTAATACGCAATAACCGGTTACACATTAACGGCGAAGAATACATCCCAACCACACAGCCCCAGCTGCCCAGCCAGCCAGCCAGTCAGCTAACCTCACAGCACCAGCTGCCCAGTCAGCCAGCCAGTCAACCAACCACGCAGCCCCAGCGGCTCAGTCAGCCAGCCAGTCAACCATCCACGCAGCCCCAGCGGCTCAGTCAGCCAGCCAGTCAACCAACCACGCAGCCCCAGCGGCTCAGTCAGCCAGCCAGTCAACCAACCGCGCAGCCCCAGCGGCTGAGTCAGCCAGCCAGTCAACCAACCACGCAGCCCCAGTGGCTCAGTCAGCCATCCAGTCAACCAACCGCGCAGCCCCAGTGGCTGAGTCAGCCAGCCAGTCAACCAACCACGCAGCCCCAGCGGCTCAGTCAGCCAGCCAGTCAACCAACCACGCAGCCCCAGCGGCTCAGTCAGCCAGCCAGTCAACCAACCACGCAGCCCCAGCGGCTCAGTCAGCCAGCCAGTCAACCAACCACGCAGCCCCAGCGGCTGAGTCAGCCAGCCAGTCAACCAACCACGCAGCCCCAGCGGCTGAGTCAGCCAGCCAGTCAACCAACCACGCAGCCCCAGCGGCTGAGTCAACCAGCCAGTCAACCAACCACGCAGCCCCAGCGGCTGAGTCAGCCAGCCAGTCAACCAACCACGCAGCCCCAGCGGCTGAGTCAGCCAGCCGACCGCGACCGCATCAGCACTTGCGCCAGTGAGCAGTTGCCTACGCCTGACGAGGACGCCATACGCAACCCCCAGCCGTCTACGTCCCGAATAATATCTGCACCTAAAACTCTTTTTCGCGAATAAGCCTGTTCATAATAATATTAGGCAGGATAGCTTGCTTCGTATTTTCCACCAGAACATAGCCGGCTTACTATCAAAGAGAGATGAAATTGAAATAGTGCTCCACGAATTGGAAAGCAAAGGTACTTCAACTGTTCTATGCTTTAGCGAAACGTTCTTACTATCTGGCACTGAGATTAACCTTTATCTTGATAACTATGAACTTGCCTCATTTTTCTCACGTAAAACTAAAAAACGAGGAGTAGTTATGCTTATAAAAAAAACAATTTTTAATGAACTCACCCTGTTAAGCAAGTTTGCAATTGAGAAGAAATTTGAATGCTGCGGAATAGACATTGTTAATATTTAGTAACCTTATTGTTGTGTGTTTATACAGAACTCCTGATACTAATGTAATTAAATTTCTTGACCGTTTTAACAACCTTTTAAAAATTCTTCGATCCAAACACAACAAAAAGATTATTATATGCGGAGACCTAAACATTAATGTTCTTGTAGATAATAAAATAACGAAGCATTATTTGGGTTTAATCCATAACTATGGCATGTACAGTCACATTAACATTCCCACGCGCCAGAATAACTGCATCAATCACATCTTTAGTAATATAAAGCAAACGATGGGTGAAACACACGCTCTGGGCTTATCGGACCATGACACGGCCCAATCGTTAACGTTTAAGTGTAAAATACCAACCACAAAACCTTGCTGGTAGGTATATTACAAAACGGGATTATTGTGATGAAAACATAAGCAAATTTAAAAAATATATTTACAGGTTGTCATTTTCTGAAATATACGAAGTAGAGCCCTTGGATGTAGGGTTTGAAATATTTCACGATCTACTGATATTATTTCATGATCTTTGCTTTCCACTCATCAAAGTCAAAATGACGACTAGATATGGCCAAAGTAAATGGTTAACTAACTCTTTAAAAAAATGTTGTATTAGAAAAAAAAAACTTTACTATAACTTCAAATATTGTAAAGGAAACAAAAGTAAAAAAAAGTAAAAACTGGAGTGAATTTAAGATGTATTCGCGAATCTTAAGGAAATGTATTTCACAATCCCAAAAAAAAATCAAAATACATCACAAATTCTTTGAATAAATGCCGACCAGCGTTGACTGTAATAAAAAAAAACTTTAACCAACCAGCAATTAGAGAAATAGCTACCATAACAAATCAAAGCGGAAAAGAGGAATTACATGCACCACAAGATATAATTCATGGTTAGACATTATTTTTGGGTTCTGTACAAAAAATTAAAACGGAAACCTTATAGTCACAGCCAATTTGCTCCGAGTCTACTGGACCAAATCAGGTGCAATTTGGTGCGATGGTGTCCGTGACCCAAACACAGATGTGCAACGTATTTTTTTTAATAATGTTCAATTTTGAAGGACAGATTAGGAAATTAAAAAAAAGCAAATTAAAGGGCTAGATCACGATCTTAAAAAAAAATATCATGAAACAAGTCGACAATTGACCATTGCTATAAACATTGCTTCACGCCAAATTTCAAGATTCTAGATCGACTGGAAGTACTCTTTAGGTTTTGATTCCGTACCTACGTAATATCCGACAGGGGCTCCCATTAAATGAACTGGATAGTTATTTTTGCAGTTTTATTGTAACGTGGATAATTGGCGATATTTTATTTATATTTATCACGAAATTTAAAATTGCAATGGGAGCCCCCGACGGATATTCTTGGATTTTTCTTAAGACTGCACCGAGCAAACGTCTCGAGCGTCCAGTGGCGCCGTCATTACTACTATTATGTGTTTTCTAGAATTTCCTTGCAATCAGACGATACGTTTTAGTAGCGCAAGTGAAAACACAATTTATGGGATACGTAACAAACTTTAATAACAGCCTTTGAGTAGTCAGCTTAACGGGAAAAGGTGGCCACTTTTTTCCGTTAAGCTAATAACTCGAAGGTGAATTGTTATTAAACTATGTGATATACCCTCTAAGTTGTGTTTTCATTTGTAGTACAAAAAACTACCGACCAATTTCAAGAAAATACTTTAGTTTATTAAAAGACAATAATAGTAATGAGGGCGCCACTGTACATCCGGCGTACGCTCGGCGCAGTCTTAAGTTCATAGGTAGTTGAATATGTTATAGCCACATCTTTACCTTCGAGAAACAAATAGGTACGCAGGGAAGTGCTATGAAATCTGATACTCTATCACTACATAGTATAAAACAAAGTCGCTTCCCGCTGTCTGTCCCTATGTATGCTTAGATCTTTAAAACTGCGCAACGGATTTTGATGCGGTTTTTTTTAGTAGATAGAGTGATTCAAGAAGAAGGTTTTTATGTATAATAAATTTTGTTTTATGTACGTGTGTTATAGAAAACTCAAATAAACCGAAGCGAAGCGAGGGCGGGTCGCTAGTTGTTTATAAGAACGACTCCGAGAGAGATCAACTCTACTTATAAGGGTTTTGTGTTTATTGTCTCTAGTTCATTGATTTAGTATAAACAAGATACACAATCCCGCACAAAACTTTATTATAAACTGTCCCAAATGACATTGATAGCTGCATTCAGATACATGCTAACATCGCTATTTTTTACCTTAAACATTCATGCAAAAAAAAACTCAATATACTAGCAGTCAAGTGTCAAATTTGCAAACTAATGTTTTAAAATATTTAAAACTCTTTAGTGAAATCGCCATTATCATACTATTTATGACAAAAGTGGACATCGAATGAATGGAGATGAATTTCTCTATTTATATTGTATTAGTTTTAACGAAATTACAAATTACACAAAAAAACTTTTGACATGTTTTATAAACGCTGTCATTGTATTACACAACTTAAGCTATATATATACAATAATAATAATGAATAAACTAATGTAAAGCAAGGTTTAAAAACCCGTCCTGTCGATGTCTATGTTTTCGCGTTTATTTAAAATTGACATGAGATTCTTTAAACTGGAACATTTTTTTTTAATCTCTTGTTTTGTTTTATTAAATTGTTGATTGTTTTATTTTTATCTTTAATCACTTTACGGCAAAAGCGGACTTCATTCTTCAGAATTGTTTTTCTAGGGCTGTCTAAAACGGAACCGATACTCAACGATGTTGATGGTGTTGGGCTCTTTATTGGAAATGGTGGGATACTTGTTTCCCTTGATCCGGAGGCAATAGAAGCAGTCTATGAAAGAAAAAATATTATTCTTGATAAAAAAATATAGCTCTGGGACCTTCTACGTTTATAGGAATATTTATTTTTATACGTACTTGTGAAATTTGGGTGTAATTTATAGTTTCACTATTTGATGTTTGAACCTCATGCACCTGCGACATCTATTAAGCAAAGATGAGAAAAAAAGTTAAACGACGGATCAACTTAGCAATTCATCTCTAAAATATCTCTCTTATTGTCGTTAGATTTCGCCCTTTTCTTTACATAACAAACAGAAAGAGCTCACTTTAACTGACAGATACTTTTATCCGATGATTGTAAAATCAAGCTTTAATGGTCGTTTGTATTTTTTGAGATAAATATGACAACTATTGTGTGACATTTAAGTAGGTAGGTACTTGCATTCAAGACAGGTATTGCAGATTTAGTCAGTCTACTAAAGCCTTTATTTGTGGTATATACGTCTGTGGTACGAAAATGGGTCAAGCACACAACAGACGACTTATTTGCCTTGAATAGTTGATCACCCCTATCTCGTGCTAATATTGCGACCCATTTTGCACGTCGTAGAGGATTTCGTGGAAAGCTTAAATTTAAAAATAAAAAATATTAAAATTTAAAAAAGTAATAGCTACTCCATAATAATTTTGTTCCTTGGTAAGTCATAGTTTGTGTGCACAAAATAAATTCCTAAAAATCATGAAAACATTATAATTTTAGCTAGAAACGTTTATAAATAAATAGAACTTACGTAAAATAAGACATTCCATCCTTTTTATTTGTTTTTTTGTTATTATTTTTGCAGTTTTTCACCACACATTTTGTCATGATTGACAACTGCCACTGTCTGTGGTCGGAACAAGACTAATAGCAAAACTACTGCCCAAGTCGATTCGGCAGTAGTTTTGACTTGCCATTTTTTCGTGCTGATTGTGTATCTAGTATATACTAAATCAATGCTCTAGTTGCATAAATTCTTTAAGTCGAGTCGAGGGTTTCTAAATTATTTTATCCTTTTTCAATTAGGATTAAACCGTCGCGTCGTGGGTTTTTTAAAAATTTCTAATTTTGCCTTTTATTTTAAACTTTTTAGAGAGAGTATTATGTATATTGTAAAATATATCGATACAGTTTATTTAATATATTCCGAAAAATCGTGTTTAAATTTCTGTGTTTTGTTTTATAAAGTGTTTACATACATAGGTACACACGTTCGCGGACATATCGAGGTGCATTCAAATTTAACGTATTTAATCCTTGTGAAATTTAAAGTTAAAGAAGAAAGAAATACCCTACTGTACGTTTTAGTTTCTGATAGATACGTAATGCGCAATCTATAAAATTGGAGAAATATAGCTGGTGCAAAGTTCATTTTTATAGTCCGGCTTTTATGCTTTTCTTATTCTTTAAGTTTCTATCTCAACCTGCGTGATAAATTGGAACAATTTATTGCATTATTCTAGCAACACTTACCGAAAACTGACATGACGTAAAATATGACTACTTTAAGTTGCTTAATAGTAATAAAACTACTCAAGTCACACAAAGTACAACCTTAAATGTTTTCACTTACGTTAGAATATTATGGAATACACGTATTTGACACTAAAGCAGCGACCACACCAATGCTTAAAAAACGGTGTCGGTACGAAATCGCAGTGACGCGTCGTATTATTACCGTTTTTGACGCATGCTCTCCACACCGGTGCTCAAAATTCGCAGACGGTGCGTAAACAAAAGAATGTGTCATACCTAGTAATAACATGGCGTCAATTTTGACGTGCCGTGATATTCGCAACGTTAAGCAGCGGTGTGGGGAGCGTGCGTCAAAAACGGTGCTAATACGACGCGTCACTGCGATTCCGTACCGTCACCGTTTTTTAAGCATTGGTTTGGTCGCTGCTTAACTCGTGTTTGACCTATTCTCAAGTTCCAGCATGCTACGCCAATTAATTTATTACATTAGTTGGAACAAGTAGCCTAAATTATTTTATTGGAATATCTCTCCGTAATATTTTCTTACTTTAAGACAGTATATAAAAAAAAGAGTAGGTACTATTGTTTTTCTTGTTTATACGTTAGTGTCCATTCTATTTGCTAGGTTGCAAATATAATTTGTTAGTTTTATAAAGTTCTATCGAGTTTCTTTAACATATAGTAGCTAATATAAAATATAATTACAGAAGCGCCCCCTAGTGAATTACTACCGTAACACCTAATTAAGAATCCTTACTAATCAACTACAAACCCGTTATTGAAAACCACATCAAAATCGGACTAGTAGTTTTGGTTTTACACAAACAAATGTTTACTGCAGCGCCCCCTAGTGAGTCGACATTAAGTTATTATTTGTTTCATTCTATAAAAAAGGCCCTTGAAGAAACCGATTTCCTGATGATAAAACTCTGAAGGCAAAAGTTAATGAGAATGTTGGGAACAAAGATAAAAAAAAAATTTGAGGTTACCTATCAATAAATTAATTGAGCGATTCTTCCAAATGTATATAAAAGAATGATAACAACCTCGAAAAAGTCGTTACGCGATCGATGATTACAAAGGGGCGGAATTTTCATAGCAAAAAACAAACATCAAGAGGGATTGACCATTGTGTTTTATCGACTATCGATGACTAATTGTCACTTAGCACGACTTGTTTTTGATGTTCTCTATAGAGTACCAAAAAAAAATAACGTGTGTATAAAGGTTAACAAAATAATAAATTAATAGAACAGTAACTAAGGTCCTCCTAGTTTTATTTTGTTACAATTTAAATATAAAACCTAAACGGAAATTCTACACAGTATAACTGACCGTAGACTAACCTTCATTCATAATAACAGCATCGAAATCTATATCTACTACTTATTATATTTTCTTCATCTTGTCTATAGTAATAAATAATCGTCTATATTTTCCTTACATTTTCATCATTTAAAATGGCCCTGTTTTCGTTGTAGATCCATTTCATTTATGCACAGAAGTAATTTTTTGCATAAAATCGGCATAATCGCGCATTTTGTCACAGTCCGGAATACTATATAAATAATAAAATCGATAACTGGAATCGTCGATAAAAACATAAAGGTCAATCCCTCTTGACGTTTGATTTTTGCTATGACGTTCCGCCCCTTGATGATTACATGACAAAATTGACACCATTGTGTTTGGAGTGGTTTGGGCTAGGCGTTGATGAGTCAGTCAGTCAACCGGGGCCTTTGATATAAAGATTGTCCAGAATGATTGTCACAAATGTAGCAAATTTCTATGATACCTAGCCTCCTAAGGCCTACCACACATTCAAAATGTGCAAATGGAGGATGAACATAATTGTGAATTTAATATAGTAACATTTCTAATATGATTGTCAGTCAAAGTGTCTTAACAATAAACAAAATTCCACTTTATCTCCGTTGTAATGGATTTTTATTTAAATGGGCGTATTATGTTCATTTGTTTTTACAAGGGGCCTTAAGAGGCTAGAGGATAACATGTATTATATACTTTTCAATGCTTACCTATAAAGCTATCCGGTAGAAAATGGTTCCCTCCTTTGTGAGCTGGCCCTCCCGGTCCACCTGGACCCCCCGGTCCCCCAGGTCCTAGTGGTCCCCCCGGTCCTCCCGGGCCTCCAGGTCCTCCCGGTCCACCAGGACCGCCCGGTCCCCCAGGTCCCAGGGGCCCCCCCGGCCCCCCCAATCCTCCAAGTCCTCCCGGTCCTCCTGGTCCTCCAAGTCCTCCCGGTCCACCTGGACCCCCTGGTCCCCCAGGAAACCCTGGTTGCCCTTGTCCTGGATATGGCGGCCCACCAGGTCCACCTGGTCCTCCTGGTCCCCCCAGTCCCCCGGGACCACCTGGTCCCATTGGTCCCCCAGGTCCTCCAGGGCCCAAAAGTCCTCCCGGTCCTCCAGGTCCACCGGGGTATCCCGGTACCCCCGGCAGTATCGGCCCTGCTGGTGGTGGTCCTCCAGGTCCCCCCGGTCCTCCCGGACCCCCCGGTCCTCCCGGATATCCGGGGCGCCCTTGTCCCGGAAATTTCGGCCCCCCTGGTCCACCCGGTCCTCCTGGTCCCCCCAGTCCCCCTGGTCCTCCCGGCCCGAATGGTTCTCCTGGGCCTCCCGGGTTTCCCGGGCCTCCCGGTCCTCCCGGCCCTCCAGGTCCTCCCGGGCCTAAAACCCCATTCGGTCCCCCGGGTCCATTGGGTTCTCCTGGTAGCCCCGGTGGGGTCGGCATTCCCGGTCCCCACGGTCCTCCGGGACCTCCTGGACCTCCTGGACCCCCTGGTCCTCCAGGCCCCCCTGGTGACCCTGGCGGTTTGATATCATCGCCCGGGGGCGTCGCCGAGCTACCCCAATTTTTATCCGCACCTATTGGCCTACCCCAACCCTTCCCTTTCCAAGCCTTTGGGTTATGTGGGCCTTCGCCTACGCCTGGAGGACCGGTTCTCTTAGACTTCGTAGTCGGCGGCGGCGTCGTCGTTGTCGTCGTCCCCGTCGTTGTCGGTGGTGGTGGTGGTGGTGGTGGGGGTGGATAGTAGGGGGGGGGAGGGTCTGGTCCACCACAACATTCAAGTGCGGGTAATAAAAGCAAAAATATAAGTACGCTTCCGGTCATGTCAAAGCTTTGAGTGTGAATTAGCAGTCACCACGTTCACGCTCAGTGTAGGTACAGTTATCGGAACGTAAATTGAGGATGATAATTATTAATTAGGTACACGCACAGAGTACTGTTGGCAAAAAAGCTAGCGAATGGACAAATGAGTGAATGTGATTTTATTACACGGCTCATTCCAAATATTCAATTCAATTAAAAACTTATGCGGTGTTGTGTGACGCTGCTGCCACGCGTCAATATTGTTTGAACTAAACTAATTTTACTTTTCTTCATTTCATATAACTTATGATAGTTATATGAAATGAAGAAAAGTAAATTAATTAGTTTAGTTCAAACAATATTGACCCGTGGCAGCAGCGTCACACTTGTTTTCACATTAGGTTTAATAATTTACATACAAAATCCAAGCCTATTAAAATCAAGTATTCCAAGTTCGTTAAATTATTTCATATAAATGTGACTTTAATTTTAGGTACGGTTATGTTATAAATTATAATTAATAATAAAATTATATATAATGTCTTTATGAAAGCTATAAAGTGTTCGATATAAGCTAGAAAGCTTTACATACAGAAAAAAGGTGTTAAAACGCCCAAAAACGGATTTAAAACTGAGTCGACAGCAGAGCTGTTGCCTACCAAATAGAGTTGGTGTGGTTAAAATACTTTTTTTAGGTGTCCCTCGGAAACCCTAACAACGTTTGTCAGGCAACTTTTTAAGTTTTCCAATTATATCTGCGGTTCGGTTAGGTTAGGGCTGAATAGGCTAAGTAAAGTTTTTGGAAGATATGTATATTATATTTATTTTCGATAGTCGTCATCCTAAAGATCAAGAAATTGCGGCTCTTTTATTTTTATTTCCTCTAATATTTTAGAAATATTTTTTTTAGTTATGAAGTTGACATTTGTACACTTTAATGACCGACTAGCTTGTTGCCTTCGTACTTAATGAAAAAGAATAAAAAAACACTTCTATATCTGTCATTGTCAAATCAAATCAAAGTAAACAAACGATTCAATACAACGGCTCTTTTCTGTTTGCTTGTGTTTCATGTGATCAGTGTTTTTAGAAATATTTTTAACGATCTCAAAACGAACTCCGGACTTTCGTTTTGCCGCTTTGCTCTAAGACCTTTGCACGATATTTGGTCTACGATTTATTTTCGAACCCTTTGGCACTTCTTCTTGGACACCGATTTCTTCCTTTCTCGACGACTCTTGCCCTGCTTTTTGATAGCCACGAGAGCACTTTTGAATTGTACAATCCACGCAATGAATTCAGGCAATCCTGTGGAAATGGAGTATTACAAAGATTTACTTGAATTTACTTATTTGAATTGAACTGTTTGTTTACTTTGATTTGATTTGACGTTGACAGATATAGAAGTGACAGTTTTTTTTTCTATTTCATTAAATACGAAGGCAACAAGCTTGTCGGTCATTAAAGTTTACAAATGTCAACTTCATAACTAAAAAAAAGATTTCTAAAATATTAGAGGAAATAAAAGTAAAAGAGCCGCAGTTCCATGATCTTCAGGATGACGACTATCGAAAAAAAATATAATATACATTTCTTCCAAAAACTTTACTTACCCAATTATAACAAAATCAACAAAGTTTTAAAATGGCTTTAGGATAAATGAAAATTCCTACAAACGATGTGTACGGGTACGTATTATTAGAAATCAAACGAACTTACCAAGTGAAGTTCGATGTTAATTGTGTGAGGGTGTTGGTCCAAGACGTCCTATTAATTCTTGACTTGTAGTAGACGCATCGTGTCGCCATCAAACCACGTCTATTCAAAGCTTTACGTGAAAAACGAAACGCTTTTTCCCGTAACTGGAACGTTCCCACTGACCTGTCACTCATTTAGTTTGAAGAGTTTATTTCACGACCTGAAACACGGGGTCTAAAGCCTTGGCTTAAGGGTTGGGCGTGAGTGAGGACGTCTTGGACCAACACCCTCACACAATTAACATCGAACTTCACTTGGTAAGTTTTTATTTTTCATTTACAATAAGAAAATACATTTAAAAAAATTAGCGTTTACAGCGGGCGTAAACTACGCAGAGTTTATCTGCTGCCGTTATCACTCGTTTTCTCTTAACATTTTTTATAATTAGATATTATGAGCTACCCATGCAGGCAGCTTTCATAATGTTGAAACATTTATTAGGGTTGTTACAAATTTTTTCGCATATATCTGAGGGTAACTCGTTCATTATATATGGCAACATATATTCCCAAGTACGCTTTCCATAGAAATTTGTATACTTTGGGAGGGTGTACTTTGGCAAATATTTTAATAAGTACTCTAAGTCGTGGAGGTCTTACATATTTTTTTAGTTGGTCTATTTAATCTATTTCATCACTAACTACACACATATTTATTCTATTATAAATACTAATGACTTTACAATATTCTAAAAGTTCAGCATCATTTCCAAATGTTTTTCTTTTCGACTTAGGCACAATTGACAACATTTCAAAAAAAATAATTAAATAAATAGTCACTAAAAAGACCGTATATATACAAAGTTAAATGTCGTGATCTTAGCATGATATAAAAAAAAAATTGAAACCGACTGTCATGTCATGTCACTTGCCATTCTTGTCAAGCATTCGTTGCCGTTCGTTCACGAGTTTGTTATTTTGCGTTTACTGCTATGCATCTGCTTTGAGTTTCTTTCTACATAATGAGGACCGGAAGAAACCAAGATCCTTTTATAATTTGTTTTGTCCCAAGTTGCAAAAACGCGGCGTCTAAAGGGGGATATCCCAGAAGTTCCATATTTTCTAGTTCCATATGGATCTACCGGGATATTCATTTTGAAGGAAATGTCCCAGATGTACCATATGGAACTACTGGTACATATTCATATTAAATGTCTACCTCTGCTAAATATGACCTTTGTATATAATAATATATATTTTATTTTTTATTTTACATAATTGGCCACTTCTTCTCATTGATTACCTACATTAGTCTTTGACCTACTACATACTTCAGTTAACATTGTCAAGTATATGACACTTCAGATTGTACGTTGTTACTTATACAAGTGATCGTGTCCCCCCGTGAAAAAATGTGTTGTACAATTTAGTAAATCGCGGCCGAAGTAAGCACGACGTGTTACAACTAGTGATGGGCGATTTCTGAAACATTGCACAACTTTTCTTAACTGTGAAAATTACAGCTTCTGAAAGTTACATAATTAGATGGAAATTATTCTAACACAAGTAAATTTCGTTTAAATTTCATGAAAAGTTGGGTAACATGTCGAAACTATAGTAATTTTCAGAAATAAAACGATTTCACTGTGGTAATTTTCAGTATATTGCTTGAAATTCTAGGTGAAAGTTTCACTTTTGAAACTTCTAGAATATTTCAGAAATTTAAATGAAAGTTTCACTTTTGAAACTTACAAGCTGCCCATCACGAGTTACAACATCTCGGGCACGAATATTGTTATCACTCAAATTTTAGTAAAACAAAAACCCATAATATGTGCAGTGCCAACCCTAGCGTTTTCAATGATTTTGCAACACTGATAACGGGGTATGCTCCGAAGATACTAAACTAATTTAAAACTAAAATAAAAACAAAACCAGGTGTAAAGCCTAGTACGAGTATGTAGTTCCATATCGTCGGCTTAGTGCAAGAAGTCACTAATGGCATAAAATCACTAAGTACAGGTACGAGCACGGGCGGACTCGCCGCGACTTACTCTTTCTAACGCACGGATCCATTTTTTTTTTACATTGAATAATTTCGATGTTACAGCCATGACATTAAGTCATTAACTTAACTTTTTGCCTTATTGATTTGATGTAAATTGGTTTTAGACCATTACTAACTTTAAACAAAACAAATTTGTTATTTTTTATCTTTTTATTTTGTTTAAATATTCACTTACGTTACTTATCAACTTTAAAAAATAAAACAATATGAATAAAGCTATGAAAGTATTTGAGCTAGAATTCATTATATGCATATAGTTACTTTTAGTAAACCGTAAAACGAAAATAAAAGTTATTATCATGCTTTAATGATTTTTAACAAAATGAGCATTGGATGCACATTAAGTACCACTTTTACTTTAGTATAAAATAACTAAAGCACTTTATAAAGTTTAAAAAAACTAGGAGACAGCATTAATGGCAATCAGAATGATTTTTTAAAGTAATTAATGATATTTATCGATTTTTGTTATGTCCAAAGACATGTAATTCACGTGATTAAATTATGGTTAGTGACTTTTGGCAAATAACTTGTATGAATTTGAACACCTTTAGTGAAATATTCTTGCACAACAGTTCATATTTCAACTCATTTATACCTACGAGTACGTCTTGCTCTCGCGGTAACGGGGGTTCGGCCACCGCGATCGAAGTCATACCGTTGCGGCTGCGACCGGGGATGGACGTTACGCGAGAAGTTAGTGATTTCTTACAAAATGAAGCGAAATGGTATTAAATTTAAGGCAGGACGAGGATCTTTGATGTTAGAAAAGATTCTAAATAAGGAGAATGAAGATCACAGCGTAAGTACCTTTGTCATTTATTTATAATAAGATACGTGCAAATTACTTTATGCTGTTAAGTTGTAGGTAAGTAAGTATTTCATTTGCCAAATACCAATTTTGTCCTTAGGGCGAGATTTTGTATAGGTACCTAGGTTTTGTTTGACGACAATGAGTTGGAAACAAAAGCACCCAAAAAAATTAAAACAACAAGATGGCACAAAAAAAATGAAGAGTCTCTTACGACCGAAACAAGCAAAAAAATTGTAAATCACAGTGCTTACCGTACAAAAATTATAAAAAAAAGTTATTGCCAGGAAAAGCCCCCAAGCCGGGAGGTTGTCAATGCAAGCTTAACTGCCCACTAAATTTCAGCGAAGAAGAACGTAAAAAATTTCGTCATACATATTGGGGCTTAAAAGACTACTGTCGTCAAAAGGATTTTATACTCGCGAACATATCAGTAAATCCTCCACAAAGGTGTTACGTAAAAGCAGTTAGAAAACGAACCATGTCACGTTCGTATTTTTTTTCTAATGATGAAGGTAAAATCAAGGTATGTGAAAAGTTTTTTAAAAGCACCCTCTGTGTTTCAAACGGCCCTATAAACAATGCATTTTTCGAGGTTGGCAGTTCTGGTCTTTTTGAAGGAGAAGACCAACGTGGTAAGCATGTTGCTCACAATAAAACCAAACAAGACGATATAGATTTTGTAAAACAACACATCGAATCATTCCCTACAATGGAATCGCACTATTGCCGAAAAACATGGTCAAAACTCTATTTAGATGGCACGCTATCTATTTCAAGAATGTACGAACTTTATACAGAGGAATGCAAAACATTACTATACGAATATAATTTGGATTTTCACAAACCAAAAAAAGACCAATGTCTAACATGTCATAAGTATAACAGCATCAAAAATACAAACGGACCCGATCTTGAATCCTGGAAACAAAAATATGACTTACACATTTCACTAAAAGAACAAAGTCGAGAAGCCAAAGAATTGGACAAAATTCGTGCTAATGAAGATGAAAGCTTTAATTCAATAACCTTAGATTTACAAAAGGTACTTCATATCCCAAATGGAACGGTTTCTATTCTTTATTACCTACGCAAATTGAATGTGTACAATGCTACCATTTATGAAGCTCGCACTCCCAATGACGGCTTTTGTTACCTCTGGTCTGAGCTGGATGGCAAAAAAGGAAGCGATGAGGTGGGTAGGGCTTTGTATCTATGGATAAAACGTCACCCATCTACTGTAAAAGAGATTTCCATATTCACTGACACCTGTGCTGCCGTGATATATCTATAATGCCGTTATCTAACAAATTCTTGTTTTAAAAATCGCAAACACAGATTGATAGAGATTTTTTTCTCATTAATATACCTAGCATTATAAGTAAAAAAAATACCAGATGTCAGATAACGGCATTATAGATATATCACGGCAGTGTGGAGGCCAAAATCGTAATCAATTCCTTTTAAGCCTGCAGTTGTATTTAGTTCAGACAACTCATCTCGAGGTAATAGAACATAAATATTTAGAGTCTGGTCATACACATATGGAGGTAGATAGCATGCACAGTGCGATTGAGAACCAATTGCGTTTAATGCCAGTGTACAATGATAGACTTCTGTAATGTTATTCGATTAGCAAGATCAAACAGAAAAAATAAGAAAAATAAAACCCTGAAAAAACCGTACGAACCGATAGTTATGAATCACACAATCGATGCAGAATCGATCGATTGACGTCAATGGAGAAAAACTGCGATGGCTTAAAGTGAAATCTTTTCGACTAGAGAAAAAAAAGCCGTATGTTGTTTTATACAAATACGATTTCAAATCTGAGTATAAAGAATTTCACGTATTAAAAAGTAATACATCCCAATACATTTTGAGAAAAGCTTACAAGGAAAAACTGCCAATCACTCTAGCTAAAAAAAAAGATGGATCCATGACTAGATTTTTTAACTCTTTTTCGTACTTACAGTATTAGTTCAAAATCAAAGGCTGATCTTTTTATTTTAATACTTTTAGAAGTTTTTATGTTTTATAACAGTAAGTAAGTAGTGCTTGCTGTGAGTGTCTGGGATTATAATATAATATTAAGTTCCTCTATAAAAAAATAACATTTTTTAGTTATTTTAGTTTGGAGTTACAAATAACGCCATTTTGAGAATTTTATGTTTTTGTTGTGTTTTTGTTGAGTTTACATCTGTGAAGTAGAGTTTTTAAAACTGTTTATGCGTTGTTAATTAGTAAATAATGTTCATAAAGTTTCTAAGGTAATAATTAAGACTGATGAAACCACATTTCTCGTTTAAAACTGTGTTTCTCGATTTAATTGTGATTAAAATAAAAAATAACTAATTGTAAGTTCCCTTAAAGCGAGAAAGACAAAAAGTCACTAACTACATATTTAGGCTTTTAAAAAAGTTATTTGGAATTATTGTACAAAGTTTTTAATTGGTTTTGATACTAAATATATTTAGCTAACCACTTGTGTTTAATTTTTAAATCTAGACCCGAACCTACAACAATAATGTTCATTTGACTAAGTCAAAACTTTGGGCCCGTTTTTCTCGGACTTGACTTTTTGTGGGTTAATGACTTCTTGCACTAAGCCGACGATATGGAACTATTGGGATCATTTATTTGACATATACTTATGTACCGATTGTTCCATATGGAACTAGAATTATGGAACTTCTGGGATATCCCCGTCAATAGAAAAAGAAAAGCACTTTTTTCATATTCCTCGTGCATGTAGATTGGAATGGTGTTCGATCCTAAATAAAAAGGTTCCGAAAAGTGCAATTTATATATGTGAAGATCATTCATTCGTCGACTTTGGGCAGATTACGGCTATCCGCTTTTACAAATCCTTTAGTCACTTTCATTTTAAATATCAAATTACGAGAATCGAACGAAAGCAGTCGCGAAAGTGTCGTATTAGTGTCTTTGTCCTTCCAAACAGTATCTATAAAACGAATAAAATTAAAGTCTTGAAAATATGAAATCTTGTCAATTCAACTATTTTTACTGTTTTTCCTAAATATAAAAAAAACTACTGCATAAAAAAATCCAAAAATATTTTTACTGTAATCAGCAGCGTAAAATCTACAAATGGTATTTTTATGTTACTACCTTAGCACATATGAATTGTTGTCAATTGTTTTTAGTAAACTTATTTGCAGCCTGTAGATGTTATCAATATACGATTTGAAAGTTCTTCCATAGCTGCTTGAACCATAATCAATTACTGACTGGGCTAGCGATAGGCATTCTAAGTGTTTTGTAAGGTAATTTGAATTTCAATATTGTAAATATTGATAAAACTGACCTTAGTTTGTTACAAATGTGGTTTATGTGGGGTCCCCAATAGAAAGAATTATCAATAACTAATCCAAGATACGTGTGCTCGCGCACCAGCTCTAAGCACTCAGTTGCACGGATAGGTTTGATTATGCAGACATTGGTGCGCATGCGCTTGTACCCTGGCGTCAACTGTGGTTTTTAGATGTATCGAGTGTATGTGCATTAATTTGGTTTTTGAGTAATTAATTAGGTACTAATCCTTGGTCGTGGACCCATTTACATAATGCACAGGTCAAAGTTTTTTTGTATTTGAATTTCAGCATTATTTATGTTTCTGTCGGCCACTATTAAACACGTGTCATCTGCAAACTGGTACACAGAGCCCTCAGCAAATATATTGCACATGTCATTAACATACAACAAGTATTCCGTCGGGCCGATTATGGATCCTTGAGCTGTGCCTTCTTCTGTGGGAGTCATATATTATCACTGAACACATTGTTGACTTTAACAGTTGTAAAACGATTGGCATGGTAATTTTTGAAAAATTCTATAAGAGGACCCTGTATACCATTCTGCATAAGCTTATCATACAAAGTATCATACCTAAGAGTGTCAAATGCTTTGCTAAAGTCGATGAAAATGACAAGCACGTGTTTTTTACTATCAATATATTGGTTAACCTCGTTTGTAAATTTACATAGAACCTGTGAACTGCTTTTTTTTCGTTGAAATCCGTATTGTTTACGATGAATTATATTATTTTTGCTGAGGTATTCACTTATTGTGAAATTCCTAGATATTTTTCTATAATTTTGTCAATGCAAGATAAAATAGTAATAGGCCTGTAATTATTGACATCATCCTTACTACCTTTTTTTATGTACCGGCCGTATCGTACCTATTTTTAACTTGTCCGGGTATAGAGAAGTTTGGAAGCAAAGGTTAATCAAATGTGTAATTAATAGAGTTATTTCTGCGTTAATACATTTAATATCTAAAGCGCGTTTACCGTCCATTCCGGGGCTTTTTTTATCATTAAGGCTTTTAATTAATGAGAAAATGACGTCGTTCGTTGCTTTTGATAATCTCATCGTTAGATCCGGATTTCTATTGTATGAGTTGCTGTCCAATAATTGGTTATTACAAGAAGTGCTTATCATTTTCACGTTATCCCCAAAGCCTTTGGCAAAAATGTTACAGATTTGTTTCAAATACATTTTATTAAAATCTTTTAAAATGACATCATCGAGAGATTTTGTCAATTTACCACATAGATTATTAATTATTTGTCAAACCTTTTTAGAATTTCTGAAGTTGTTAAATATATATTTTTAATTTAAGTAATTTATATAAGTACCTATTTGTTTTGTTTCTATAAGAGTTATACAAAAGTCTATTTTTAGCATTACTTGGGTCCTTTAGCCAAATTTTAAATAGTTCATCCTCCTTTTACCAATTTGTTTTAACTTTATTATTTAACCATTTACATGACTTTCTTTTACTTGTATTTAAGGTACCGTAACCTTATATTGTTAATTTTCGTACACGCTACAAAATTGCTTTAAAATAAAATTAAGAACGTCTTCGGGGTTGTTATAACGCAGGCCTTGGCTCCAGTCAATCAAGAGCAATTCACTTTTCACTTTATCGTTGTTTAATTTAAGGACTGTTTTGGATTGTGCGCTGACGCATTCGTTATCAGTGTAAGCAAAACCAGTTATAAAGTGTTCGGCGAGTGCATTGTTTACAACAGCTGTTTTCATTAGCTGGTCACTTCCATCAGAAATACTTGAATTACGAATAAAAATGTGGTCTATACACGATTTACTGACGCAACCATCCTTCATCGCGATTCGGGTAAACTGACTGATGCCACTCTTTAACCCTTTCCTACTTAACATATTCATATATTGTACAACTGTTTTATTACTTTCTTTTATATTAATGTTTATGTCGCCTAATAGGAGCAAGTTGTTTTTTATTTTTATGTTAGAAGACGACAACAGATGGTTTAACTCCATTGTAAATAACGATTTATTAAGGTTCGGCGGTCTATATATAGCACATAATTCAATTTTGTAATTAAAATTAGTCTGAATCATGCCTGAAATACATTCAAAATTTGAAGTAGATATATTGTATCTAGTAAAACTTATACTTTTGTGTGTAAAAACGATTATACCTCCTCCTTTTCTGTTATTTCTTAATTTTGAGTTCATGTCATAGTCTTCTAACTCGATTTTGTTTTTACAATCATCAGAAATATTAGCCTCTGTTATTACAATTATGTGTATTAATCGTGAACTAGTACTTACAAGGTGTTCCAATTTTAATTTTAATTTTTTATCATTGACCTTATGTTAACGTGGAACGCCAGCAGTGTGTTTTTATTATTCGGTATACCATCGGCGAATTCGTTCCAGCAATCCTTATTTTCTTCGCTCACTTGGTAAGTTCGTTTGATTTCTAATTGTGTTCGTGTGTTGGTCCAAGACGTCCTATTAATTCTTGACTTGTAGGATGTTCAAAGGAGTCGTGAAATATAACACAGTACATTTTTACATTTATGTATTAAATTTCAAATTTAAGTAATACAATTAAATTAGCAATAACACTTATTTGCGAATCAACGTAATAAAAATAAAAATAAACTTGTTTCTTAACATGAATTAACAATTGTCTCTGCAAATAGTGAAGCAGATTTTACTACTGGCCTATTATAGAACTTAGCGAAGACAGAAGAGGTCTCACCCCAACCTGCTGTCTTGCGAATCATGTCGATATTAAGTCCCATGGCCTTTGCCTTGGACGAAGATGCATGACGGGTGCTATGTGAAGGAAATAATGCGGTATCTACACCGCTTTTGGTCATTACGTCTTTTATCCATCGGCTAATAGTTTGTGAACCGATGATAGCGTGTGGTCTAAGGAAACTAATAAATAAACGCCCCGTGTCTTTTGTTCTTAATTGTTTAGTTAAGTTTATATAATCAACTAGACTTCGCGCAGGGCATATTTCGGGCTTCTCAAGAAAATAAGGTAAGACTAGAGTAGGCTGAGCTGCACCTAATCGCGAGGTTTTAATGAGATCTTTATTTTTTATAATTATTTTGTCTTTGCAACATATAATATTTTCTAAACTTATAAGACTAAGAGTCTGCACCCTGTGTGCTGTTATCCAGGCCAAAATAGTAACTAACTTTTTCGATAACATCTCTAAAGATATTTTATAATTGGGATACAGTTTACTTAAAAAGTTTAAGACAGTGCTAGGGTCCCAGGTAATATCATATTTAGGAGTATTTGGTCGCAACCTAAAAACTCCTTTTAAAAAATATTTTTATTAGAACCAACTTCAGGCCCGACCACTAGCGATATGGCTGAACGACAGGAGTTGAGACTCCCATATTTGTAACCGTTATTGTACATTTTAGTCAGAAAAGTTAATATGTTTGTGATACTAGCCTAGCACTAAAACAGTAACCAGTAGCAGTAACCCCACGATGATTTTAAACATGAATTATTTTGTGACACAGTATTGTCAGCTAGGGAAGCTAACATGACATCTATAGACACATCAGGGACACCTCGGGCTTTTAAGGCTTTGCTTTGATAATAACCCTGCAACCAGGGTAAGGCGCTGGTGAAGAGGATGGGGCATTATGTTGACAGAGGTTAACAAATCTCTATTAGGTTCGAAATATACTGGTTCTTGTTTTAATATTTTCTTAAACAATGGATACCAAGGCTGGGTTGGCCAATAAGGTGCAACGGCGATACCAGTGGCCTGCTCATTAACTATTTTTCTACAGGTTTTTAGCAACATTGAAAAGGGTGGAAAGGCGTAAAAAAAATAGTCAGACCATGATATAGTAAAGGCGTCTATAGCAATTGCATCTGGCTCTTTTTTCCATGATACAAATTTGTGGCATTTTTTGTTAGCTCTAGACGCAAAGAGGTCAATATCTGGTCTGCCATATGTCATAACTATTTGTTGGAAAGCATAGTCCCCTAACTCAAATTCAATGTTAGCCTGAGCCTTCCTTGATTCTGCATCTGCTACAAAGTTGGCTTTTGATTCTATGTAGGAAGCAAAAATAAAAATATTTCTTTCCTCGCACCACTGCCAGATTTCCTTTGCCAGAGTGCTAAGGTGGATAAATTGTACTCCCCCCATGCGATTAATGTAAGAGATAGCTGTTGTGTTGTCAATGCGGAGAAGTATTTTGGCAGTTTTGGGAATCAGAAGCATATGTTTTCAGTCCTATGAAAGCTGCCAGCAGCTCTAGATAGTTAACATGTTTTTTAGACTCATCTATTGACCATGAGCCCCCCAAAGAATTTCCGTTGCACGCTACTCCCCAGCCTGTTAAAGAAGAGTCTGAGTAGATCTCTATTTCATAAGAGTCAGATCGAATATTGTTGCTAGCATTATTAATGTTTTTTATCCACCATTTAAAATCTGATTGTAAATAAGAAGGCAACTTCATAACTTTATTATAATTTTCGTTATTGCTCAGCAGGCACAGGTATTTAATCCTTTCAAAGGCTTTTGAGTATAACCAGCCGCACTTAACAGCAAGACAAACTGATGTAAGCAATCCTAGTAAATGTGCAAATTCTCTAATTTTACATTATTTCCTATTATTAAATAGTATTAGTTCTTGTTGAATCTTTAAATATTTCTCAGGAGGCAGTTCTATTTTCATGTCTAATGAATTACATTTTTGTGTAGGTGTAAGTATGCACTTGTTATAATTAATGGTGAAACCCAAGTTCTCCAAGAGATTCCAAACTTTATCTGTAATACCTTTAGCTTCTTTAATGTTATCAAAAATGAGCAAATATGTCATCAAGGTAAATTGTGCATGTTATGCCCTGAGCCCTGAGGTTTTCAATAATCGGTTTCATAATCTTTGTGAATATAAATGGGGCTGTGCAGAGGCCGAAGGGTAAAACCCTAAATTCATACATCTTATTTTCCCATTTAAAACGCAGGTACTTTCTAGATTCTTTATGAATACCTACAGATAAATAAGCCTCTTTGAGATCTATTTTTGTCATAAAACAACCACCAGAAAGCAATTTTGTAGCGGTTCTTATGTCTTCTAGCTTAAAATGGGAAAATGTGATAAATTTGTTAAGGTTTCTTAAATTTAAAATAAACCTCTTATCCCCACTAGGCTTTTGGGCCAAGAAGATGTGTGAAAGAAATTGTTTTTTACATGGTTGACAATCAGATATAGCATTTATGCTTACAAGATGAGAGATTTATTTTTGCATTTCTTCAGCCTCTTTACCTTTTAATTTATTTAATAAATAAATAAAAAATAAATAAATATCAGGGGACAATGTCACACCAATTGACCTAGTCCCAAACTAAGCTCAAGGCTTGTATTATGGGTACTAGACAACGATATAAATACTTACATAGAGAAATATATACTTAAATATACATATAGAAAACATCCATGACTCAGGAACAAACATTCATGCTCATCACACAAATATCTGCCCTTACCGGGATTTGAACCCAGGACCGCTAGCTTCGTAGGCAGGGTCACTACCAACTAGGCCAGCGCGTCGTCGTCGTCGTCGTATTTAATGGTTCAGAGAGCTGGTATGGTGTACACAAAAACGGTATTTTATAACCTTTAACCCATGATAATAATTTCTTGTCGCTATTAATATGGGCATTTCTATTTTAAGTTGTTCCCCGGATGATTTCGAGAATTGTAAAAAAAAAAATTGATATTGACAAGTTTTATACCTAATTCTTATAGTAAATATATTCTATTTTGCCATTATGTAAGGAGACAGGCATTATTTTAAGCAAAAACCAGGAAAAAATGGAATTTAGTAAGGTAAAGGTAGGTTTACGTGGTCCATTTGGTAACGATTTGTTTATCACGTAGAAAATTAAAAACAAACTTGAAGTCAATGTTTTATTTTTTATTTAATAGAATTAGCTATCAAAAAAACAAAAACCAACAAGAATTTTCAATCTTGAGCAAAGATTATTCATTAAAAAATATTTTAGGTCATTTGGTAACGGTATGGGTCCAAACCTTTACTTATATTTGGATTTATTACTTATTTACCTTTCCTTATGCCATGTAACGTATACCAAAAGGTTAACTAACAAATCTTCTTGTTATTGTATAATAAAACTAATTAACTATATCTTTAAATATTTTAAAATCAACAAAAAACTATTCTTAAATCAAGGGGACAGTGTTCAAATGGACACTCGTGTTACCAAAAGGACAAAATAAAGTCGAGATCACAATAATCACAATTTATACAATAATTACTCATTAAATTAAATATTAAAAATAGATTTTTTTGTATCGAGTTCAATAAAACTAATTTACGGACTTGCATGTAAGGGTACTTAGTACCACATTGCCTTTACATGTCTTATTCTAAGGGTGGATTTTTGAATGCCGAGATAAAGCTAAGCTGAGCTATCCGCAAGGTAAATTTTAGCTTTGTCCTTATATTTTAGATGAATAAACTTCTCCGAAAAGTGTAACAAATACTTTTCTGAAAACCGCATCAAAATCGGTTTAGCCAAACGCGAGATAATCGCGGACAAACATATTACATACATGCATGTCATACTGAGAACCTCCTGTTTTTTTGAAGTCGGTTAAAAATTAAATCAGCCGTTCCAGCTGATGAATTTCTTTATCTAAAAAAACTATATTACCTATATCTTAGTAAACACAAAATATTTCCTTAAAATACCTGTTTAAAAGTAGTTTCGATAAACGCACATAAAAGGAATAATAAGTAACGCAGCCGATTAAAGTTCTTTAAGCCACGTGAAACAAAAATAATACAGACAAAGTCATGGAACAACCACTAGTATTACTCAATATGAATGCGGCTTTACGAGTCAGTTTGTTAACAAATTCCAGTCCGACTTATATGTAACGCAACAAAATGTTAACAAACGGACGTTACGATTTCACCGAATTAGAATTAAATCCCTTTAAATAAATACAAAACAAATGTTAAACTTTACATTTCAATGTATACAAGGTAATTCATAAAACACTGTATAATTTGATAAAAATAACATTTCAATAACTCTGCGTTCGAACAGTATAAATCGTTGCACAAAATGGACAAAAACTGTGATAAACTTACCTGACACACACAGCACGCCAGTGATCGCACTAACCCGACTAAATCGAAATAAATAACGTTTAAAATAACTTTATCTATGGTCATAGAATTGCCAGCAATCCAAAAAACATAGAAGGTAGGTAGAAAACTTTTTCTAAGACTTCGAAATTTGCGTTACCAAACGGACCATGTCCGAATCGCGATTTCGTAGGGACAACATTTAAATCTAAATTTAACATTAATACAGACGTTTTTAAGGCTATTTTTCGGTGGCAAAATATGTTCAAACGTATAGGCAGCCTAAAAAATTCATTACTTGGTGTCACCTGTATAGAAATAATATGGGTAAATTATGTTTGAACATCGAGCTCTTTGGAGGGGACAGTACTGGGGGACGATTATGCCGTAATTAAAAACTGGATTTTAAATTAGAAAACACTGTTTTATTATACATTTAAATAAATAGTTAACACGTCAGATAACCAATAAACCCAAAAAGAATACATTTATCCGCATAAAAAAATCTTTTAACGAGATAATCGCAAAAAATACAAGGGGACATGAGAAAATTTCCAAGTACAACTTTAAATAGAAATGCCCATATACAACCAGTTTTGGGTATAAGCATTCAGAGTTTTTACCTCTAAGTTTTCTTGTACGGTGGGCCGGGTCTCTGCTGCTGTACTGGGCGCCTCTGTGGTGGTGTGGAGCCCTGGGCCTGTAGTAGTTTTGTCTGCCCGCACTCTGAGGATGTTGAGGCTGGTACTGATACCGTCGAGGCGGGCCCCGGGAGTTTAAAGAAACTTTATTTTGTTTGGCAGGTTGAGTTGCGAGGTCTTATTTATTGCTTTTCCTGTTTTTAGCTGTTCAAATAGGGTATCCCCAAATAGGTATCTGAGGGAACCAAACGCTTGTGCGATCTAATATACAGTTTGCGCCATCTATTCATGTATTTGAACAACGCCATTATTCTATGCTGTCAAATAGTTTAAAGGAAGGAACTTAGAGCATAGGTAAAAAACTAGGTATAGGTAAAAAACTTAAGTACAGCTCCTCTTGCATGTAGTTGTAACACATCAGTCTGTATAGACCGTTCGACATTCCATATTTGAAATTTGACGTAAATTCCGTATTAGTTTTGTACACGACTACATGCAAGAGGATCTTTTACCTATACAGCAGGATACAATTAATATGACGCGCGAATGAATCACTAATAGACTTTTGATCAACAGTATATATTATATATTAATAGTGTCATGTTGTACCTATGGATATCGACAACTCATGTTGAACAGTGAGAGCATCTCTAAAATTCACACACACATTTACAAATTTACACAGACAAGCTCGTGTCACTTGGTGATGCTGTCAAGCGAGGTCTCCTCGTCTATTACGCTAGTATAGAAGAAGTTTATGGTTTCTATAGTGAAAGCTCGTAACAGACTAGTTATAACAGCATTGCTATACTGCTGTCAACATAACCAATATTTAGAAACTTCTTGGTTGAGCAATGTGTCAGGATTAACTTCTTTTCTGCCTAGTACTGTAGGTGCTCACAGACTGTACAGTCAAGGGCAAAAATATGTATACACTTTAGTACCTTGTCTCTTTAACCACTGTGACAGTTCATATACTTATGGCAGTTCAAATATGACGAAAATAGACAAGGCACTAAAGTGTATACATATTTTTGCCCTTGACTGTACATACCTACCGCAACGTCCGCAACGTAACTTTTAGTTTTCGGCAACCAAATGCCAGGAAACTAACAAAATGTAACACATGTTTTATTGAATGCCTTATTTAATTATGTAAAAGAAATGGAACGTAATTCGTTTAGTTTACTTTTTGGCCACCGACACTGGTTAGCTATTAGTTTGTTTAATAAAACTTAATATTCGAATAGTTTGATATTCTTACTTGCTCAAAACCCTACGTTAAGCATCCCCTCTATGCCGCCCATGATGTCTTGGACGTCGTTGTAGCCAGCGTCGTCCCGGCAGTCCGGCACGGCTGCCTTTGCGCAGCTCTCGATGCATTGGTCCTTTGTTACGAAGTTATTGTCGTTGCCCTCGCAGCCACCGTACGGGAATGGCTGGCACTCGTCCTCCAGCGGGTTGAAAGCATACCTGTTCCACGAAATGTTATACTTACCTGTAGTCGGGATCAGGATCTTTCTTTCCGCATTCATAAAAACAAACCAACCAATTTACCACTATTACTCCATAACCGCTTACTTTTGAAGTGTGAGCATGGTCATACCGACCGTAGGTTCGAGTACAATCATTACTAAAAACCGGTCAAGTGCGAGGCGGGCTCGCGCACCGAGGGTTCCGTATTTAAGATAATATACTTGGTAACCCCGCAATAGAAAATACTCATCTTGTTATTTTTTATTTTTTATTCAATAAGGTCTATATAGGTATTAGTTTATATTATTGTAAAACAGTTTTTTTGTTATTTCTCAAAAACTGTCTCATAAACACTACAATTTATTTTTCCCATAAAATATAAATAGTTACTACACGCCAGGATTTTTCCACATTTTGTTGATTAATAAACTTCGGAGATAAGAGGGTGGGGGAGGGTCACTTTTTGTACATTTCTGAATATAAATCAAAAAGTATATCACCGAAATATTTTAAAATAATTATTTTTGAGATATGCAGATTAAGCCCTTTTATATGACACCCCATTTGCATTCTTCAACCCCCCGTTCAGTCCCCAGTCTGTGTGGACTCCTTTTTTTTTTTTATGGCATGGAGAAGACAAACGAGCACACAGGCCACCTGATGGAAAGTAGAAACTTTCCAATTATTTAACAAAAAACAGATGCGGGCTGACAGACAGACAAACAGACAGACAGACAGATGGACGGACGAACGGACGGACGGACGGACGGACAGACAGATAGACAGATGGACGGACGGACGGACGGACGGACAGACAAACAAGTCTCACCATAAGGGTTTCGGAGCGATCATTTCCGAAAATATTCACCTAATCAAAAAAATCTGCTTAGGAATCCAAACATGTTGTAAGGGAACTGTCAAAATATTATATTTTTTATCTAATAAACAGCCCGGTGAAGGTTGGCTCATCCTGCTTTTATGTCATCTAAAATACATCACAACTTTTACACTTTTAGCGTTATTGTCTCTTAGTGAAAAGGTCATTCTGACAGAGGCAGATTTGGTCACCGACCTGGTTATATAACGTTTGCATCGCCCTCGTATCGGTGGTTGAAAGCAGTAGCCCGGCCTGCCGAGGTTCTTCTCGCGGTACGCCCACTGCGGCGGCGGCTGGTTTTGGTACGGCTCGCCGAGTCCTGGCAGATGTCGACAGAAATGTACAGTAAAAAGCATAAATATCTATGCAGCTATCGCGTCAAATACATGTCTACATAGACCTAATTGGGATACATCTAAAAAAACTACACTTTTTTTTTATTCTAAAGAATGATTTTTATTAAAGATTTATATTTTGCATAATGTTATTGTGCCTGTGACAGATTTCATGATGAGAAATTTAGTGATGCTGCTAATTAAAGTCGCATTAATTTGGTTCGATGATCTATTAGGCTTTTATAGGAAAGCTAAATGTAATCGATTCGTATTCTGTAATAAAGTTCACATAATTTAATTTATCTACGGTATCATAATAAATTAGGTATCTTAAATCGTCTAACACCACGCTAGAACTATTTCCATCAGAGACAAACTAGTGTCGGCTCCAACTATCATATCGTTCGATATCTTACTTACGTGAAGTGTGACATAATTTGTATACAAATTGATAATTCATAAATAACGAACTAAACGACATCTCGACTGAAAAACAAAGAAATTAGAATAAAGGTCAAATCAAATTTCTTTGTTTTTCAGAGATGTTCGAAATTTGAATGAAATCATATAATCGAAATCGATAATTTTTATTGTTTAGCAATAATAACATTTTTACAGATAAGAAATTTCACAGTATATTTTTATGGTGGTCATAATGACATAATGTGCAGTTTTTGAACGCATCATGTAGTCCTAGAGCGCCGCCAAAAAAGCTACAAATGGGGTAAAGCAGCCTATAAACGCTCAAATAATTTGTAAAATTTTACGAGTTCGTACGTTTTCATGAAACATCAGCGCACACGTACCAACAAGTTTGTCAAACAAGACTTCACTTTCAAAGCAGTTTCCGCCGGAAGTGACACCCCGACGCTCAGATGAGTAACGTTGACAAAGCATTTGTTGCATTGATTGTGGTAAATCTCGAAGTAAAGATATAAAATGCAGTAAATACTACTTCTCACTCAAGACAGCCATTTTTTTTGCATTCAGTAACAACCTGTCTCAGCGGTGTTTGTGCGAAAATGGCAAAAATGTCTAAAATCACCAACTGACTTTCAGTCATCATGAACCCACAATGCAAACGCCTTCAAAAATGCATTCATTTCATCTGCTGGTTTGCCTCTAGTGATCACCGGCAGTCTAACATCACCAACTAAAGTACCACCATTCCTCCCATAATAGGTATTTTATTTGTTTTTTTTTTCCTTTTATGGCCCGTTCTTGGGCCTCTATTGCTCTTTTGTGGAACATCGTACATTTATCCCAAACCCTTTTTTGGCCGCGGTACTACCAATAGTACCAATAGCAAATTTTCTTCCTGTAGTACTACCAAACAGTCTAGTACCTACTTAGTACTACGGGAAGAAACTTCTACCCGTCGTAACTACAGTCATTAGGTAGTTTTACCTGGAAAGGTTACCGGGAGTTTTGATGTGTTCTTTCCGAATTTCAACATTGGCACCTTGTATTTTTGCCGCTCTCGCCGCCATATTGGAAAAATGGCACCAAAAAGCAGTTCTTTTACAATATCTCATTTACAACTCATTTTACGATGAAAAAAGTTTTCAAAAATTTAAACAATTGCCTGCAATTTATGTATAATTATACCATTCTTTTCTTTTTTTTCAATAGTTCTGGCGTGCGAACCTAGCAAAGTGTACTCTAACACGCCTTCTGGTCATCACTCGGTATTGTTTTTATTTATCTTATTCGAAAAATATTCGAAAAATTCGAATATCACCTAGTTTATAATTCGAATATTCCTATATTTTAAATATCGAATATTTGCAAGCCCGCAATGCCCGCAAGCCGCTAATGGCGGCGCGAGCAGCAAAAGTACGAGGTGGCAAAGTCAAAATTCAGAAAGAGCACATCAAACCTATAAAATTACTTATTTTGAAAACTCCTGGAAAACTTCCCAGGTAACCTCTATTCTTCAAACCAGATGACTGGGCCATACTATAACGTTATAGTAAAATATTTCCAGGCTTTTTCTCGTTTCACTTTCGTCATCCTAAAAAACGTAGTTAAATAACAACAGACCACCTTCACCTTTTGATCTCCACATCATTGTCAAATTATATGTGGTCTGTCTGTTCTTCCCAAAATCTGTTGAATTACTTTTCAGTGATAGTAAAGTTATCACTTGGTCTTCAACCTTGGTAAGGGCCTCTTAAATAAAATCATTGTATGTAACATATAAACATAATATTTCAAACTAGCTTCCTCCCGCGACTTCGTCCGCGTAGAATTAGTAATTTTGCCATCTTACGGGAACAGTAATTTATTTCGATATTCAAACAACAACAACTCTACTCTACTCTATTCCAAACAAAGAAGGGAGAGCATTGAAGACGTCCCTCTCACCCTGGCAAGTGGATAGGAAGGAAGGCAGCAGTTAATGAGAATGTTGGGAACAAAGATAAAAAATGTTTGAGGGTACCTATCAATAAATTAATTGAGCGATTCTTCCAAATGTATATAAAATAATGATAACAACCTCGAAAAAGTCGTTATGCGATCGATGATTACATGACAAAATTGACACCACCCCTTCTAAATTTCAAAGGGGGTTTGGAGTGGTTTGGGCTAGGCGTTGATGAGTCAGTCAGTCAACCGGGGCCTTTGATATAAGGGTAAAAATCAAAATAAATGTCCAGTTAAAGAGAGTTTTGTCACCGTCACGAAACTGTTGGAACATACGTCAATTGTAATTAAATTGTAAGTTAGACATCATTTAAGTGACATTTAAATAGCGTCCTTATGTAGGTACATTTATTTTGATTTTTACTCATAAAGATTGTCCAGAATGATTGTCACAAATGTAGCAAATTTCTATGATACCTAGCCTCCTAAGGCCTAACACACATTTTAAATGTGCAAATGGAGGATGAACATAATGTTAATCTTAAGTTTATGTACGAATTTACTTGTAATTGTTTTGTTTATTGTGCAATAAAGAGTTTACATACATACATACATACATAATTTTCTAATGTGACTGTCAGTCAAAGTTTCTTAAAAATAAACAAAATTTCACTTTATCTCATTTGTATTTTATTCGAATGGGCGTATTAGGGCGTTTTCACTAAAAAGTGTACCCAATTAAGGACTGAAATTAAGGAACTTTAGCTTTGTCAGTTTTGTGACGAAAATTAGCCATACAATGCGGCCGTCAATATATAGCTAATTTTCGTCACAAAACTGACAAAGTTAAAGTTCCTTAATTTCAGTCCTTAATTGGGTACACTTTTTAGTGAAAACGCCCATTATGTTCAATTGTTTTTACAAGGAGCCTTAGGAGGCTAGAGGATAACATGTATTATATACTTTTCAATGCTTACCTATAAAACTATCCGGTACAAATGGGTTCCCTCCTTTGTGAGCTGGCCCTCCCGGTCCACCTGGACCCCCCGGTCCCCCAGGTCCTAGTGGTCCGCCCGGTCCTCCAGGGCCTCCAGGTCCTCCTGGTCCTCCTGGGCCCCCCGGTCCCCCAGGTCCAAAGGGTCCCCCCGGTCCCCCCAGTCCTCCATGTCCTCCCGGTCCTCCCGGTCCTCCAAGTCCTCCCGGTCCACCTGGACCCCCAGGTCCCCCTGGGAACCCTGGTTGCCCTTGTCCCGGAAATCGCGGCCCACCAGGTCCACCTGGTCCTCCTGGTCCCCCCAGTCCCCCTGGACCTCCTGGCCCCATTGGTCCCCCAGGTCCTCCAGGGCCCAAAATTCCTCCCGGTCCTCCAGGTCCACCGGGGTATCCCGGGACCCCTGGTAGCATCGGCCCTATTGGTCCTGGTGGTCCTCCAAGTCCCCCCGGTCCTCCCGGACCTCCCGGTCCTCCCGGATATCCTGGGCTCCCTTGTCCCGGAAATTTCGGCCCCCCTGGTCCACCCGGCCCTCCTGGTCCCCCCAGTCCCATTGGTCCTCCCGGCCCGTATGGTTGTCCTGGACCTCCCACCCCTCCTGGGCCTCCAGGTCCTCCCGGCCCTCCAGGTCCTCCCGGGCCTAAAACCCCATTCGGTCCTCCGGGTCCATTGGGTTCTCCTGGTTCCCCCGGGGGGGTCGGCATTCCCGGTCCCCACGGTCCTCCAGGACCTCCTGGACCTCCTGGTCCCCCCGGCCCTCCAGGCCCCCCTGGTGTCCCTGGCATGTAGGTTTTAGGGAACGGGGGCGCGACACCCCAGCCTTTACCCGAACCTCTTGGCCGACCCCAACCCTTCCCTTTCCAATATGGGTTACTTGGGTCTACGTCTAAGTAGACTTTTTCCGGCTTCTTATACGGCGACTTTACCGTCATCGGCGTCATCGTCGTCGTGGTCGTTGTTGGGGGTGGTGGTGGTGGTGGGGGTGGATAGTCGGGGGGGGGAGAGTATGGTGGATCGGCAGGACAACATGCAAGTGCGGGTAATAAAAGCAAAAATATAAGTACGCTTCCGGTCATGTCAAAGCTTTGAGTGTGAATTAGCAGTCACCACGTTCACGCTCAGTGTAGGTACAGTTATCGGAACGTAAATTGAGGAAGATAATTATTAATTAGGTACACGCACAGAGTACTGTTGGCAAAAAAGCTAGCGAATGGACAAATGAGTGAATGTGATTTTATTACACGGCTCATTCCAAATATTCAATTCAATTAAAAACTTATGCGGTGTTGTGTGACGCTGCTGCCACGCGTCAATATTGTTTGAACTAAACTAATTTACTTTTACTTTTCCTCATTTAAAAAAAAAATGCGATAAATTATTATTAATAAATTATTATAAGTTATTCTTATAAATTATTATTATTACTCAGAAATTCCCTGCAACTAAAAAAGGAGGTCGTGAAATTCATCTAATAATAAATTATAGGAACGTAAATAAAGCTTTCGCAAAAAAATGCGATTATAAAATTCGCTGCAACTGAATAATGCGCTCGCGAAATTCATCTAACAAATAAAATAAAATAATGAAAAATCATTTTTTGGATAGGTATTTTATAAAATATTGCTTGTTTAGGTACTAGAACAGTTTTTTGATTAAGGGATCCGTTTATGAAATACTAAGCTTTAAAGCGCTAATTTTTTTTAGTCTCAAGTTCCCCCCCCTTACATCCACAACTACAAATACCAAAAATCTGAAAAACATCTTCAATGAAAGCATAGCATAATTATAGGCATCACGTAGCTGCACGCATTAAACTTTATCGATGAATTTTTGTTTCTTCGGCTTGTGGAAATCGCCAGATTATATACTTTTCATAATCCTTGAATTGTTCCCTTCAAAGTAAAAACAATTTTAGCAACGCTCGAAAATGTCGATGACGTTTTTTTTACATTTTTATAGTCCTCCCCCTTCTTTACGTCACTCAAATTGTCAGATTACTGGAATATACACGTTTTAGCATGTAACTAACTCACTCACTGTATGTCAGGAACCAATACAATTTTTAAATATTTGTAGTTTTGTCTGTAGGGGGGGGGGGGGGGGGACACTCTAAAAAAATTATGGCTTTAATTTCATAAACGGACGGACGCGGACGGACGGACGTGGCGAAGCTATAAGGGTTCGTAGTTTGACCTACGGAACCCTAAAAAGGTGTTAAAACGCCCAAAAACGGATTTAAAACTGAGCCGACCGCTGTTGCCTACCAAATAAAGCCGGTGTGGTTAAAATACTTCTTTTTGGGTGTCCCTCGGAGTCCCTAACAAAATTTATCCGAATTATCATTTGCCCTAAACTGGTTTTCAGGTGAGTCGGACAACTTTTTAAGTTTTTCAATTAGCTCTGTGGTTCAGTTAGGTTAGGGCTGAATTTTAAAAACATCAACAAAGTTTTAAAATTTAAGCGGAAATTACTTTAGGATAAACAAAAGTTCCGACCAACGATGCATTAGGACAATGACGATTAGGGATTCCATAAGAAACATTTCTTTTCTAATCAGAGCATAACATATTATTACTATTGGATAGCCCACAGGTTTCAGAAAAAAGTTTTAAACATACATACCTATGCAAAAAAATGGCGTCATAACCTAATTCACTCATGTCTACGACTCAAATTGCTATTTAAGGTATGTATGTATGTAAACTCTTTATTGCACAAAAATTTAAATATTTCAACATTGTTATTAAAGTAATGTACACAGGCGAATTTATCCCTAAATGGGATCTCTTCCAGCTAACCCTGAAGTAAATGAGTAAGGGCAATGCATCAGGTATAAAGGTTATAGGTATTAAGGCTCACGAAATAAGTGTACGCAACAGAGTTGTCCAATCAGGGACCGGTCCGCTATCCCATTCAAGGGGTTTCGAATGGGTTTTTATAAGGATTTATTTAGAAAAGCCGTATTCGCTGGAAAGCCGTACGATTTGCTTTTTAAAATGCTATTTATAAGGGTTGCCCTTACCAAATCCGTTTCGTGTACGTCTTGCTCGATATACAGTCACGAGATTTAATTTGGTACCCACCTTAGGTCCAAAGTAAATCTGACATTATTTAACAATAAGGTTGAGTTTCTTAAAAGTTACTGATGACTTGACATCTCTAATGACATTGACGACTTCAAGCATATTTTTCTTGAAATGGGTCCCAAATTAACGCTCGTGACCGTACTTATCCCTTTATATCAATTTACTGCTGCTCTTTAGGTTTCCCTTATGTGAATGGCTAGTTTAACAAACAACTAAGTCGTATATTTCTTCCAAAGGGGTTATTCTTGTACTTCGAGAGGTAAGTCTTTTAAAGGATTTTATCGGGGAATGGGTGGTCGGGTCCCTGGGTCTAACATTAGTTATTTCGATGCATTTGAGAATACGTTATCTGACCTCTGTCCACAATTCGAACATAGCGTAATCATGGGTGA
Source organism: Acleris laterana (assembly GCA_963966035.1). Taxonomy (NCBI): domain Eukaryota; kingdom Metazoa; phylum Arthropoda; class Insecta; order Lepidoptera; family Tortricidae; genus Acleris; species Acleris laterana. The sequence goes on along the minus strand of OZ014454.1, from coordinate 2,081,903 downwards.
TTTTAATACATGCCTCATTAAAAACGACCTTCGCTCTTCTAAACTTCAGTCTCTAGTAAATTCACTAAATCTCAGTATTCTTCCTCTCGGTCCCACTCATTTCCCTCATAATGGCCCCCCTTCTCTTTTAGATATTATTATTACCTCATCCCCTGATTTTGTCTCATTTCACGGCCAGTTTAATGCTGCTGCCTTTTCCAACCACGACCTTATTTACGCCTCTTTCAAAATTCGCCCCCCGAAACGTAGACACAAATTCGTTCTTCGTCGTAATCTTGGCGACATCAATCTGCAGGCCCTGCTCTCCGATCTTCACAACGCTGATTGGCAGTCTATCGAAACTTGCACTGACATCGACCTTAAACTTGAGATTTTCAACAGCACATTGCTTGCGATTTACGACCGACACTCCCCTCTGAAGCCGATGCGCGTCAAGCATTACCCTGCGCCGTGGCTGACCGAGGATATTAAAGCCCTCATGGCAAAGAGGAAACGCGCCCGCGTTAGGTTGCGCCATGATCCGTCTGAGAGAAGTCATCATAACTATGTCATCCTGCGTAATCGCTGCAACAAGAAGTGCCGGGAAGCAAGACGCCGTTATATCAATGAGTCTATTGAGAATTGTCCCCCCCATAAATTATGGAAATTTTTAAAGTCACGGGGTAGGCAAATCTCAAACTCACTCTTCTAGTCATAAAATGAATCTCAACGACCTGAATAAACATTTTAGCTCTTCTCCGGTCACTTTAGACCCTTCTGTAAAAAATAATACACTATCTCTTCTTGCTAATGCCCCGAACCCCGACTTTCCTCCTTTTGATTTAGGATTTATTACTCCGAAGGAGACCATAGACCTTCTGAAATCTATAAAAACCAAGGCAGTCGGTGAAGATGGCCTAAGCTTAGACATGCTCATGCTGGTGGCGGATCCCATTGCTCCTATCCTTTTCGACATTATCAACTTCTCCTTTTCTTCGGGCTGTTTTCCTACATTGTGGAAACTTGCTTATGTCCTTCCTCTTCCAAAAGTGTCAAAACCTGCGTCCTTGTCCGATTATCGTCCTATTTCTATTCTCCCTGTACTTTCCAAAATAATAGAGCACTTTGTTAATCAAAGACTGTCTCGTTTCCTAAATATGCACAATCTTTTTAATCCCTTTCAATCTGGTTTCCGCCCCGGGCATAGCACTGTCACTGCTTTGGTCAAGGTCACCGACGACATTCGTTTAAACATAGAAAATAAACATCTGACTGTCCTGGTTTTGTTAGATTTCAGTAGTGCTTTCAATACAGTTGATTTCAATATTCATCTCGGCATCCTCAAGACCCTAAATTTCTCTTTTTCGGCCCTTACATGGTTTGAGTCATACCTCCTTGGAAGGCGCCAGCGTGTTAAGATGGATGAAAATCATTCCGATTGGAATACTCTCTCTGCTGGTGTCCCTCAAGGGGCTGTGCTCTCTCCTCTTCTTTTTTCAATTTTCATTAATGGTGTAACGACGTCCCTTCTTTCTTCTTATCACTTGTACGCTGACGATTTGCAGATTTATGCGGGGGCTGGTTTTGATGACTTCTTTTCCCTGATTGACCTTATTAATGACGATCTTGCCACGATCCAGAAATGGGCCACTAATTTTGGACTAAAGGTCAATGCAAAGAAGTCGCAGGCCATTGTTGTTGGAAGTCCCCACTACATCTCGAAGCTGTCTGAAGTTGCGATACCCAATTTGGTGTTTGACGGTACCATAATTCCCTTTTCCTCTACAGTTAAAAACTTGGGTGTCACAATAGATCAGACACTTTCCTGGTCAACTCAGGTTACCGATGTCAGTCGCAAGCTCTTCGCTTCACTCCATTCTCTCAGGCGTCTACAGAATTTTCTTCCTCAACAAACCAAGATAACTTTAGCCCAATCACTTCTCCTTCCTCTTTTAGACTACGCTGACGTTGCTTATATGGACCTCTCAGAACAGCTTCTTGATAAACTTGAGCGACTCCAAAAAGTGTGCATTCGATACATTTTTGGCCTACGTAAATACGACCATGTCTCTCACTTCCGTGCACAGCTAAACTGGTTACCTATTCGTTTTCGCCGAAACGTTCACATCCTGTCGCTGCTTTTTAATACAATTTTTAATCCTCGTGCTCCCTTCTACCTTTCTGAGCGATTTAAGTTCATGGCCACCGGCTCCCAAAACCGGTTGCGCTCAAAGGCCAATCTAACCCTCGCATTCCCATCCCACAAATCCAAATCCTATTCTAAATCCTTCTCGGTACATTCGGTCAGATTATGGAATCGGCTACCGACTGGCATTAGGCAATCACAAACGGTAGACTCCCTAAAAGGCAAATTAAAGAAGTTCTGGCTTGACTCTATCTCCTAAATATCAATTATCCTCTAGATACGTAAAATGTAGTTTATGTATGTATATTTAACTATTAATATGTATATTTCTATATCTATTTATGTAGGTATTTGCATGTAGTTTTATTTTAAATTTAATTATATACCTAAGTTTTATTGGTCTTCTTCTTGTACACTTGTTTACTCGTTGCACAACCGTTCACTATCTCAATCTCTCAAGGGTTAGCTGGAAGAGATCCCTTAAAGGGATAAGTTCGCCTTTGTACATATTTTTATATTAATTGTAAATACAATAAATACAAGGGGAAAATCTCACACCAATTGACCTAGTCCCAAACTAAGCTCTAGGCTTGTACTATGGGTACTAGACAACGATATAAATACTAATATAGAGAAATATATACTCAAATACACAGAAAACATCCATGACTCAGGAACAAATATATTCGCGCTCATCACACAAATATCTGCCCTTACCGGGATTTGAACCCAGGACCACTAGCTTCGTAGGCAGGGTCACTACCCACTAAGCCAGCGCGTCGTCATTGTATTGTATTGTTATGGTTTTTCTTTTGTACAATAAAGTGTTTACATACATACATACATACATAATACCATAAAAAACACCGTTTGCCCCTGCTATTTGCGCCCACTATACCTACAAACAAACTAAGTATTTAGATCAGGTTTTCTTTTTATAGAACGGTGAATAAATGCATATTATACTATTTTTTTAAGCCACCTCATAGGTACATAGTTTTCTGTTGGTTCGAAAAAAACTACTTAATAATTTTAAATTCCCTCTGCATGTCATGACGCCGTGTGCGTGACTTCAGCTTACGAGCAAGGATAATCGACTTTTAATTAAATTTTAATTTGATAATTGTTCAGTTACAGCCATGGATTAGTGCGCGAATTGGTGAAATACCTATCATAGGGGAACCTATTATTTTATCGAAACGCCTTTTATCCCTAAGTGAATCATGAGACCCCAATTGATAGCTTCTGTAGTACAGATGTAGTGAATAATCCTTTCCCAGCGTTATTTGTCGGATTAGTTCATATTTATCTAGCTTTCTCAATTAGCTTCAGTACCCATCAATAAGCCAACTTAAAAAGTAAGATAAATACGAAGTTATCCGACCAAAAACGATCTGAAAGGATTTTTCACTACATCTGTACAAAGATGATTTGGATGTCAGCCGCTTTTCCTCACAACAAAATTCCGTAGCTCATTACACTATGGAAATAACTATAATAGGTACCTACACAAGTCTCGCCGTCTCGACGTCAGTAATTTGTCGAATTTGATTTAACGCATACGCCGCCGATCTTAGTTTACCTGCAAGTGTTGATATATGCGCACTCCATCGCAGTTTCGAGTCAAGAGCGACACCTTACAAATACTGTTCTATCTTCGAATTCCAGTGTCTCATCCTTCAGTCTTATTCTAGCCGCATTCATACTTTTCACGTTTGAAAGAGAAAATTTAATGCATTCAGTAAGTTAATAGACGTGGGTGAATTGTCTATCAATTTACATTAAAATCACCAAATACAACAATACACTTTTTAGTAATAAAAACACAACTAAGCACATTAAACTGTCGTGTGCTTGTGTAAAAGGGCTGATAGACGTGCGAGCTATAAAATCGCGATTTTAGAGTTCGTGAACTGCTCGACGCGTCGGAGCCTGTTGAAGCTTGCTCACGCTTCAAACGCAAAATATCGCTGACAGAGGATGCTTTGAGTTATTAAGGAATTATATATCATATTATATTTTTAAAAATCACTTATTTTAGGTTTAAACTAGAGTTTCTGTAGCAAATAAACGAAAAACACAACACAAATGTCAAACACCTCACCTTGTCTAAAGCGTATTACAGGGTCGAGGACTATATAACAGACAAAAATGCATGGTCTAAACCCAAAACTTAGCCAATAATCATTTTTTCAAAATGATTGACTGCTGAGTTTCTTGCGGCGTTTCTTCTCAGCAGTGTCTCTTCTTTAGAAGCGCTGGTAGATACTTGACGTGTAAAAGTGGCCGTGCGTGCGGCCTACTTACTGAATAAAATTAAATGCTTTTTATCTTTTTTTTCTTATAATCTTTACAGTTTAATGGTAGGTACTTCATTCTAAATGAAATAAAATAGTAGAGATCATTTTTCAGAACTATTTTAATTGAATTTTTTTTATTTACTTATGTATCAACTCGTGGTTGAAATGACTTGCGTGAAATGTAAAATTAAAATATCTTTGAACGGGTTTAGTGCCACTACGCAACCAACATTTTGGTATTTTTTTACATATTTGGCGTTGGTGCAACAAATTTCTTGATTTACAAGTACAACATTCATCCATCTCCCTTATCGTTTTTCGTGTAACAATAGTCTTTAAAAGGTCGTAGCGTCATGCTTTATAATAAATTTTGAATATTTGGCATGAGTAATAAGAATAACTAGTAGTTGCTTCACGTAGGGTCAAGGAGGGAACAGTGGCTAGGATTTTTTCAACAGGCTATTGCATGAAAGATATAAATCCCTGAATTATTGAAGTTTCATATGTAGCAAATAGATTTCTTATTACTTTTACCAAAAAAGAGATAACTAGTCTTTTTAAAAAAATGGGAATCGAGCGACTGTGTACTACGACCTGTACACAGTCACTAGTACCCCTAAGTACACGGTGGTTCTAACAGTGCACAGTGGCTCGAACCTTTGTGTACACTCCCTAGTATACAGTGGTTCTTACAGTACACAATGGCTACGTTTTGATATTCAATGACCAAATAGGTTCTGACATCTTTAGGAAAAATTAAAAATTGATAAGGTTTGTTATTTTTTTATTAAAGTTGTAATGTCTAGGTATCTACTACCTACTTAGAAATAATTTTCATAAAAATTAAATCAGATTTTAGCGCCTCTACAACCATACCTCTTAAGGCAAAAATAAAAAGAACATCAATATTCTTGTAACTTAAATAAACTCAGTAATTAACAATTGTCATTTTTGGTTTAAATTACTTAGGTACTTACTTAAATAAACCATGGTAAGTACCTACATACTCGAAAACCTACAAAATTCCGGACTTTAAATAAATGACCAAAAAATAACATCCAATTTTAAAATGTTAAAAGTAAATTATAAATACAGTAAAATTCAGAATGCTGCATTAAAATCATAAATCAAATTAAAGTTAAACCAATAAACCATAGTATAGTATGACCTTCACCTATTATTTTCCATAGAACTCATTTAACTACTAATACATTTTTAATAATACTGTAATGTAAAGAGTTGCATGTAGGTACACAGTGGTTCGAGAGCGACTGTGTACTTTCCCGAAACGAACTACTGTTGTCCCTGTCGCCATTTTGGATTTTAGAACAAAATAGAAGCAAACACCAAAGCTGAGGGCCTTGAATTATCAGCCAATACTAAGTCAATTAGACACACTCTTAGTGCAAAACATAGTTAATCAAAAATGTCGTACGAGTTAAGAAAAAAAATAAGTGAAACTTACCTGAAAATGTAGTTTTGTCAGGGGTTAAAACAAAAACGCATCGCAACTCGTCCGCATGGCGCCGGAGTGGGTCTCTGACTAGTTCGTGCATGATCGGGTATAGTTGGTTCCAGTTTAAATGACGAAAAGGCACTTAAAATCAACCTTTAAAAACATCTATTGTTCAATTGTTATCTTCAAGTAGGGTTGTAAAACAATTACGCAGGTGTGTCGGTACGGCCAAAGTATTCTGTGAACAAACAATCTTGATAGTTTTGATGTTGTTTGTCTGTATTTTACCGCACGACGTGCGTTTCTAAAATAATAATTAAATACTGTGTCAATATCACTTTGTACAATTTTTTAATAATATTAAAAATAAATTTTTACCTGAGTGCGATTACGCACTGTTATTATAATATTTTTTAATGAATGTTAGCCATAAGAATATGCGAGATGTTGATTTATTATGTATCAATAATGACAACTTAAAATTATATTGAATGTTACATATAGGAATATTTATTAAGTATATTTTTGAATTACAATATAGACGGCTTAAAAAATCTTTTATTCAATGACCAAGAAGGGTTGAGCTACTCCAAGGCACGTGCCACACTTCGGTCGTCCCTTTGTTATCTTTTCCTTTCATATTTAGCAACAAAAGAAGTTGTAAAATCCCGCGTTAAGTGCCTTTTCGTCATTTAAACTGGAACCAACTATACCCAATGCTTCCGATTGATGTAGAACACAGGAATATAGATCTTTCCCTTTCGAGTACAGCACATTCGAGCCACTGTTCCCACCGAGCTACTGTTCCCTCCCTGACCCTACAATATTCAGCCATTTCCCTTTTAGTTTTAATCACGGGTTTAAATGGTCACAAACGTATCTTTGAACCGGTGTAGTAACGTAACCAAAAGATTGGTCAGTTTTAATATATTTGGCAATGGTACGACTAGTACTTGCTTTATATATAACATTCACCCATTTCCCATATATATTTTTTACCTTATTTGAACGGGAATTGCTCAGTAACGCGACCAAAATTTTGGTTAGCATTTGCATATTTGATATGAGTAAGTACAACTAGTACTTACTTTATGTACAACATTCCACCATTTCCCTGATCGTTTTTTTTGGGAACGATAACACGTTTTTAACCCGCCATATATAGATAATGCGACCATTGTGCGCAGGCAGACCGACATATTTGGAGTCAGGTAGTTGCCCCCTATCCTAATCTAGCGTAATAAAGTCTACCATAATCCATTTGCGAGATCTTTCCCAGTTTTGTTGTGACCTCCTAGTCTAGAATATGATAACAGGACAACATCTTAAGGTTAAATTTATAGGTACGTAATCTGCAAAAAGTGAGTAGGAAAATATGGATGAAATCAAATCACAGTAATGCTCTTAAATGTTTTTAATACCATATTAATGGAACCTTGAAAAAGGATTCATGGAAACAATTCCCATATCTTATAGCCCCCAGCCAGGCGCAGAGCAATACGAGTAAATGATCACACACGGGGGCTTTGATAACAGTTACAGTATTTTTAATTTAATGGTAAATATTTATTTATAAAGTGAAGTATCATAAAAGCTACACAAATAACTAGATATTTGATAAAATAAAGTGAACACTAATTTAAAAAAATCTAAGCATCTCGAAAAATATTCTTTGTATCGTCGATGAAACGTACTATATCTGGAAAAGGGTTCTACCCGTTCAATATCGCCCCTTACCTTACCTTACCTAAAATATTAATTTTGATAAGGTTGTGAAGGTATTTTTCTCTCGGGTTTTCAATAATTATGTATCTAAAATTGCTTCGCACATTGTATCATTGTATATTTTAGTACGTTTAATTAAATAATGTGAGGTAGATAACATAATTAAACTAACATAAAACTAACCTTGAAGATGGACCGCTGATGAGTCCGAGGCATGTGGGACAGTCCCAAATTGAAATACGAGATTTAACAGTTATTTGCATTATTTTTAAATAATGTGACATTTAAAAACGAAATTTCCGAAATAAACTATGTCGTCGCGTTAGAGTGAAGACCTTGTATGTTTTTTAGAGTAATGAATCTATCGTGTCATGAGGTTGGTATATGGTCAATACTTACATAGGCACTTACTTAAAATTACAAAGAAACAAACAGTTATATTTCTGAGGTTTTCAACCAGCGGCGACGACCTGCTTCAAAATAAAACCGCTTTCCTTCAGAAGGTTACTTAGGTTGGGCTTTTCCTTTTTTTAGACTTTCTACATGCTCTTGCCCCTCCTTGGCAATGCCGATGAATACCTCTTCGAGCGTGGTCTCTGAGACTACATAGTCTTCTATAAGGTCCGCGTAGTTTGTTTTCATTTCTTCTATCATCCCAAACAGTTTGCTGTACGGCATCAAGTCGTTTATATGGATGTGACACATCGTCTGCAATATTATAATGAAATAGAGTTTTTCTTTGCAAGGAATTTCAAGTTCAACCACGGTACAGTGAGAGTTCCGTTCAAGTCTTTGAGTTTGAGTAAAGTTAGTTAGGAGCGTATACATACAGGGTGGAAAGTTAAGATGGGGTAGTAAGGGCAGCTCCTAGATCCCTTGCTGCCTTTCACTTTGTAATTAGATACCCTACGAAATGTATGGAAAAAGTTTTCTTTGATTTATGAGTGTTCTGGTAATCTAACCTTAGTTGGTCTTACAGAGTATTTTAATCCTTGACAGAAATGGGACAGATTGGCATAAAAAAAAGCTCAAATCTGACGATTTTCTCGCTGACTGTACAATTGATCAAAAATCTGTGAATGTTAATTGTCATCGCTTAAAAAGTTAGTAAAGGTCTTCTAAGAGCATTTTCGCGTGGCAGCAAAGGATCTAGTAGCTGCCCTTACTGCCCCATCTTAACTTTCCATCCTGTATATCAGAGCGAATGAGAGTGAAATACAAACTTGCAGTTTGTTTTAATATGTATTGCAAAATTAGACAATTTTTAAACTGCAATAAAGCGGCCAAAGCACGTATTATGGTCGCCTTTATCGCGGCGGATAAAGCATCCGTCATTCTCGCACTTCATACTGGTCAGAAGGTGACAGATATTTTATTCACATCAATAAAAACGGCCATAATAGGCCCGCATGTCATAGGTATGAAGTTGAAGTCTAATGTCTAATGATAAAAGTTGGTGAACGAATAATACATATGGCAGTAAAAGTAAGTTCCTTAGTAAACTTTAAACACATGTGTCAACTCAAAATCGTGCATGTGATACGGATGTCAGTAATTTATTTTAGTACATATGTAGGTATATGCCGTTCGCAGTTGAGAAGCATGGCGCTTGGGGGCCAGCTGCGATTAACGTCTTTTAGATTTCCTTGCACTTCAATGACTTTCGGTGGTGACCTATCTATATGAGCCACCCTGTGTAGCCCTTGCCATAGGTTAAATAGCCCCTACAGACTCACGCCGAGAACTTCAAATTCAAATTCAAATCATTTATTCTGTAAGTAGGCCCTGTAGGCACTTTTACAAGTCTGAGTCTACCAGCGCTTCCAAAGAGACCACTGTTGAGAAGAAGCGCCGCAAGAAACTCAACAGTAAGCCATTTTTTTAAAATAAATCACTTATTACAATACTAAACTTAAGCTACATAATTTAAATGTCACAGGGATGTACAGGTCCCAGTAGTAATAATAATTAAATAAATCAAAATGTCGGATTAAAATAAATAATACAATTTCGGAGATGTAAACAGGCTGCAAATGTCAAATTAAAATTAAGAATTAAATATAATTTAATTATATATAAATAAAAAATAAAAAAACACAAAAAATAAAATAAGGGAGATGTAGAAAGTCTCCACGGTCAATTTTGGAGATGTAAAGAGTCTCCAGATGTCATATTAAATAATAGGTAATCATACAGGGAGATGTATATAGTCTCCACGGTCATTAATAATTGTAATACAAAAAAATATATATAAATCAGTCCCAAGCATTGTCATCATTCATATAATCTTTAATACTATAATAAGCTTTAGAAATTAGTTTACGTTTAACGTATCTCTTAAATTTATTTACTGATAAATGAGTAACACTACTTGGGAGCTTATTATAGAACCTTATACAATTACCCATGAAAGAGTTTTTTATTTTGTGAAGCCGTGTAAAGGGCACTGCGAGCTTATGTTTATTTCTAGTATTAACATTATGTATGTCACAGTTCTTTCTAAAATTACTGATGTTCTTATGAACATGCATAATGTTTTCATAAACATATTGACTGTATACGGTTAATATATTCGTTTCTTTGAACTTATCTCTAAGCGAGTCTCTATGACCCATCTTGTAAACAGCACGAATAGCCCTCTTCTGTAGAACAAAGATGCTGTTTACGTCAGCACCACTACCCCATAGTAAAATACCATATGACATAATACTATGGAAGTAACTAAAATAAACTAATCGAGCGGTTTTCAAGTCTATTAGATTCCGAATTTTACTAACTGCAAAAGCTGCAGAACTTAGTCTATTCGCTAATTTAGCCAGATGAGGACCCCATTGGAGTTTTGAGTCTAACGTTATACCAAGAAATACTGTATCATTAACTAAGTCTAATTTGTCATTTTTAATAGTTACAGTAGTTTGTCTATTTTTCACATTGGTAGTCATAAATTTAATACATTTAGTCTTTTTCTCATTTAGTAATAAATTATTAACACTAAACCAATCTACTACTTTTGATATAGCATTGTTTACATCCACATTAAACTCCTGTTGTCGTTTGACTTTAAATACGAGTGAGGTATCATCAGCAAACAATACTATATCATGGTTGTCCTTTATAAGGTATGGTAAATCATTTATGTAAATGAGGAATAGAAATGGACCCAAAATTGAGCCCTGTGGCACGCCCATTGAGACCAAAGACCCAGGTGATCGTTTTTCATTCACGTCTACCCTTTGTATTCTCCCGAATAAGTACGTTTTAATTAAGTTTAGCGCAGTACTTCTAACTCCATAATGGTGTAGCTTCCTGACCAATGTGTCATGGTTAACGCAATCGAAGGCCTTGGACAAATCACAGAAAATACCTAAAGCATCATGTGACCCCTCCCAGGCATCAAAAATATGTTTAATTAGCTCAACACCAGCTTCGGTTGTCGAGCGACCCCGAGTAAAACCAAATTGTTTATTATGTAATAAATTATTATCTTGAAAATGTTGCATTAACTGTGATAAAATTAGTTTCTCAAAGATTTTACTGAAAGTGGGTAGTATCGATATCGGTCTAAAGTTAGTGGGGTCAGAAGTACTACCCGTTTTAAATAATGGAATTATCTTGCTATGTTTCATAAGATCAGGAAACTCACCACAATCAACACAGTGATTAAATATGATCATTAAGTCAGATGCTATGACCTCCATTAAGGATTTAAGGACGTAAACCGAAACCCCCCAAATATCATTGGTTTTCTTAATGTTAATTGATTTGAATGCTTTGATTACATCCAAGGCAGTAACGTGCTTGAATTCAAAGTGTATACTGCATTCAGATACGTTATCTTCTAATAATAAAATGGCAGACGCCGGCGAAGAGTTCAGACACTTAGTCGTGGACACTGGTATGTTGGTAAAATAATTTTCAAATTCAATTGCGACATCTAAATTAGACTCTAGGATTTTACCATCTACTTTTAAACGAAAGTCATTAAATTCCTTTTTCCGGCGACCTGTTTCTTCATTAATTATTTTCCAAGTCGTTTTAATGACATCAGAGCTATTCAAGATTTTATCACTTAAAAAGTTTCGCTTAGCTATACGGCAGTCTGACTTGAAATTCTTAGAATACTCTTTGACATGTTCCTTAAACTCTTCACTAGCGTTAAACCGTCGTTCCTCATATAGTTGATACAGTATTGCTCTTCGTTTATGTAAGTCCGCAGTAGCCCAGTCACTGAAAACCTTTGCGCCACCGACCATGACCGATTTAGATGTAAATATCATGTCAAATTGTTTCATGAATGTGTGAAAGAATGAGTTGTACATGTCATTAGGGCCCTTATCAGTTGTTAAAAAGGGCAGATTATGCACTAGGTTATGTCGCATTCTCTCCACACGACCTGCAGTAAGCGGCACATAAGTTATTTCCTTATTCACAACATTATGCGATACAAACTCCAATTTAATTAGTTGACCTAGATGATCCGATTCCAGGTTACTGATCAAACTCTTACTAACAGGAATTATATCAGTAAAAATGTTATCAATACACGTGGCGCTAGTGTCAGTCACTCTAGTCGGCTCCATAAAAGTATGAGCCAGTCCGAAAGATTTGAAAAGATTTATCAATCTGGAGCTTAGTGAACTATTTTCCAAAATATTAACATTAAAATCTCCACATATAATAACTTTTTTACTCAAATGAGATAAATTTATTAAGATAGTTTCCATGTTCTTTTCAAAAATTTCGAAATTTCCTAAGGGTGGCCTATATACACAAACTACTATGAATTGCTGTAATTCTATCGCAGCGAGTTCTAATGTACGTTCAACAGATAAGGACACAATGTCCTTACGTTCTTTAAATTTAAATTTATTGTTTAATATTATTAACGACCCACCATGTATCGAGATACTTCTTGTGAACAGACTGCCTACCTGGTGGTTGATAAAATTAAACATAGCCTCGTTACTAGTTAACCAGTGTTCCGTTAAACATAAAATATCAATATTATTACTATTAAGAAATAACTCAATTTGGAGGTCTTTACTTCTTATACATTGAATATTCTGGTGAACCAGAGTGATACTATTAGATACTTTGCTGCCAGATTTGGCCTTACATTTATTGCGATTTAGATTGCTAGAGTTGACGCCCTCTGTTGTCGTTTCATTTAATTTAAATGATTGATGGTATTTGGAACGGTTTCCAGGTGCATTTTTGGTTGCTCAAAAGAAGCAGGAGCCAAATTATTGGCTGAAATATCAAATAAATAAGATAGCGACATAGCTATCTGTCTTTTAAGATAATTGGGAAGGTAAAATTTCCCTTTATTCAAAATGTAATTATTACTAATATAATTATTAGAATCAATAATGTCAATCTTATCACTATATGTACACATGTTATAAAATGTCATATTTAGATTATGTCTAATATCATTTTCTTTCTGTGACAACTGTTTACAATAAGGGAATGTAAACAATATGATTTTTTTTACTACAAGACTATTCAATGTTTGAAAAAATGAAATTAATTTATTTTTGTTTACATTCCCTCTATTTCCTATAAGAATAAGCAAAGTTGTGTCAATATCAATATTTCTGTCCTTAATAATTTGATTTTGGATATTTTCCAAGCTGCTTAAAGGTAAACAATTGCTGATCACACTATGTCCCTTAGTGTATGAATTCAATATTGAGCCCATATTACTACCAATTTCATCGCAGTACATAATTATGTCAGGTTTATGTTTATATGTCAATGTATTAGTACTGTCATTATTTACTGTAGGAAGTGTAGGAACACTATGCGCAGGAATACTCAGTGTAGGAACACTGAGTGCACTGAGTGCAGGAACACTAACACACAGGCTCTGCTTCAGTCCGCTGGTGGCCGGACAGACACTCATGGTTTGGCAGACACATGTGTGATTGTCCGCCAGTGACTGAAACAGCTCTAAATTATAGTTGAGCTGCCCTATTAGGTCATCCATACCTAAAGAATACTCAGCTATAATTTTTTTTGAGTTCTCTTGCAAATTATTTAATGTTTGTATTGACTCCTCCAAATTCTGTATTTTTAATTGCAATATTTGTGTGTCAGTGTCATACTTTAATTTATTATTTCCGAACACCCGAAGAATGTGAATATCATTAGTTTCTCGCCGTCTAGTTCTCGCGCTCGCCTGTTCTCCGATTGATGTCGATTTTTTTTCTCGCCCGCTTCAAAGGGTTTCTCGGGTAAAAAAGAGAACGCATGAGAAGGTCGCATGAGTGTAGATACTTCCTCGATTTTCGCGCAATGCCTCGCGAGAGTCTGAGTCTGTAGGGGCTAAGTTGTCCCACTTTGGCAGGGGAAGTTTGAACGTGGGACGGAGCCAGCGTATCGACGCAGGTAGCGTCCCATACACAAGCGTCCTCCTCATGTTAGCTAGCACTGTCTGTCATGGTGTAAGAATAAGAGTAAGAAATAAAGAGATAAGAGATTTATTCGCTACCATACAAAATTACATTACTTAGATACAAAGGAACAAGACACAGATAAATTGTTGTGAAACGGTCTGAACTCAGCATTCGCTAGCCGCAAAGCCAGTACCGAGGGGTTATTATGACGTAGCTATACAGTTCATTTTACGTTGAGCGTAAAGGACAGAGCTATAGCAGTTATATAGCTCGGTCCTTTTGGCTCCGCGTAAACAGAACTGCATTGCTATGTCATAATAACCCTCGGTCTTCTGTTGGAACCTCTTAGTTAAGAGACGGAAAGTGACACACTTAACACAAAACAACGTTAAAAGATTATCTCGAGTTACCATAAAATTTACAACCAGTTATATTTGGCAATATCAAGGAAACATAAAACAAAAATCTATAGTCTATTGGAGGTTAAGTCAAAGTAAACAAAGCAATAGGTTACCTGTTACGTAACAATATGAACAATATGAACAAAAATGGTAGACTGATGAAATAACATAAATGTTTGGTTGGTGTAAGAACAATTTATTTACCTAAAGAGTACACGTTCAGTCAGTAGCAGAAGTAGCTACGCAACCAAAGAGTTCAAAATTATCTGCACTCAAGTCAAATTGTCAAGAGAACATCGTGTCTAGATCATTTTGAGCATGTTATTCTGCTTAGCTACTTTTGATGCTGACTGTTCCTTGTGTCTAATTTACAGCGGATCCCAAACTAGGCCGAGCCTGTAAAGACTATTTTCTCGCTCGGGTAATTCCACGATAATGTAACGAAAGTTACCATTTCAACGAGTGTTTTTTGAAACTTTGAATGCTCATATTTTTCTAGATAAGTATAAATTTAAATACGCATATAGAGACAAATGAATCCTTCTATATTGAAATATAACTGAAAAAACAAGCAGAATGCTAGAAATTGGTAACTTGCGTTACTCTCTGCCATGGAATTGCCCGCTCAAGAAACGAACAATAAAAGGGACACAACACAAATATTAATAATTGTTTGCTGGCTGTTAACATTGCCGCCGAGAACTCGCTCTCCAAAAAAAGATATGTAGCCCATGACAATAAAAAATACATATTAAGTAGAATAGCAAATTTTAATGATCTTTTTTCTTAATTATTATTATGATCTAACCAGCTGCTGGCAGGTCAGAGGGGACTGCATATTTGCTTGATAGTCTGTATTGAGTTATTGCCGTTATTGGATTGCAATTTTACTTTGTTTTAATAATTTATTTTAAACTTCATAGCGTATCACGGTATATTACCTGCAATGTCCGACTTATTTAATAGTAGTGCTGATACCGAATTCTTTTCCTTATCTTCCTCGGGTTCTAATTTTTATGACTCCTCAATGATGTTGAATCATGCCTTTTCTTTGTGAACGTTTAAACATTACTTTTAAAGCGTCTACTAAAAACTTTAATGTTGTCCAAATAAACGCACAGAGCGTACCAGCTCCCTATCCTGAATTACTCACTTCCTTCACTTCTAATAACTTACACGCAATTCTTATTTCAGAATCATTGCTGAAACCTTCGCTTTCCTCTACCTTCTACCCGGTTACAGTCTTTTTCGCAATGACAGGACCGGCACCAGGGACGGCGGATGTGGAACGGTTCGGGGTGGCGGTGTTGCCATCTATATAAGAAACGATGTAGCTTGTCTAGTAGTTTCTCACTCTGCCTCTGCCTACTCAAACTCCCCGGAATATCTCTTTTTGGATGTTACTCTTCATCAGCATCACTCTAAAATCCTTTATTCTTTATTTGTTTTGCGTGACCTTTTGTTAGAAAAGCTGAACGCTTCAAAGCTCCACGTTTGCCTATTTCTGCATAAACCTGGGCATAAACGTCCAAAATAGCACATTGAGTTGCAGGGTGCAAATGCTTCTTCGGTGTCCGTGGAACTGAGGGTGGACTAGGTCTGTAAACTGAAAATGGCCCTGGGGTTTCCCATGGGCGGAATGGCCGAAACATTTTCGCTTGATCACAGTCCGTAAACACAGCCGCGGTCGTTATTCAAATCTCTCTGACGCACAAAAATCCAAACAATATGCAATCACAGGTCGTCAAGTTTTTAACAATATCGAGCAGAGTACTACACTAAATACCAAAACGTAATATCTAGAATATCAGTGACATTAAATTTGAACCTTAATACTGTAACGATACCGTTTGTTTTTCAATATGAATGTTGTAGTGGCACGTGCTAACTCGGTAGCTGGCGGCTTTGCGAGAGCAATAGAGACAATGGTCTTTGAAAGATTAGGGCTCGAAGCGAAAAATTCACCTAGGAAGATTCATACTATACTAAGTTCGCCGGGTCGACTGGTAATTAATAAAACCTGGCAAAAAACCAGTGATAACAGCTTTAACTACAATATTTTCAAGGTAAACCTTGTCAATGTCATTTCGAACAGTGCACTATTTTTTTGGCTCAACTTTTTTGCTAAAGCTATAAGGACAAGGATGCCGGGATCATTACCAAGGAGTGGAACAGTCTCTGCGTCTGTTTTCCCGGAATTGTATAACCTTGGCGTATACAAGACAAGAGTGAATAGGCATTTTCTGGGTAAGCGTGTACCACTTTCGACCTCGTCGTCACTTAACATCAGGTAAGGCTGAGGTCAAAAGCAAACACATTATTGATTTAAAAAGAAATGCCATGGACCGCGGTAATATTCCCGTTGTGTTACCAATAGATAAGTTACCAAGAGAGAGAATGAGATTCTAATGTTACCAGTAATATTCCCAAAAGATGGGAAGATACTAAACGTGTGATTTATGTGAGAATTGATGATTATACGGTTACTTCAATAAACAATATGCATAGTCATATTCTCTTCTCTTTTACACGTACAGTGTTTTTTCTCTTTCTCAATATTTGGAGTCAGGGAGTTGCCCTTCATCCTGTCAGCCTAGCATAATCCATTTCCGAGATCAGTCCATGTTTTGTTGTAACCTCCTAGTTTAGAGGCGTTGGTCATCGCAAAAACAGATATATGGAAATGGAACAAGATTGAATAGAGTCGTAAAACCTAAGATTATGATTATGTAAAGAAAGCAGATACTATAGTAATTTAACATTTGACCTTTTTTAGTTGAATATCTGTCATAGTTTTGTCAAAGTGACATTCCTGAAACAGTTGTGACAGTTGAAATTAGTAAAACTATTTATTTATGGTTAAGAACGATGCTGAGCTCTCTTGTGATGAAAATGTCTGTGAAATATTGTGTACAGCATGTTACACTCGTATTAACAGTTACAGACAGACTCCTCTTACCCAGTGGGCAAGTGCCCAGGGCCCAGCGATTGATAGGGCCCCTCAGAACAAAATAGTGTTCTGTCAAAGTCATAGGGGCCCCATTAGGCTGCGGCTCCACTGAGGCGGAGATGAGCGGAGTGGAGCGGAGCTGTGCCAATATTAACCAATAGAATCTAAACTAACGTGCGCAAGGCGCGCTCGACGTGACCGCATGCGCCTTCTATTGGTTAATATTGGCACAGCTCCGCTCCGCTCCGCTCATCTCCGCCTCAGTGGAGTCGCACCCTTATCCTAATATGCTCAGGGCCTCCAATAGGTTAAAGACAGCCCTCGTTACAGAAAGATAATATGAAAAACAAATGTTGATTGAAACAGCTTCACCAACATGGTAATTTTGGGTTACCGTTATGTGTTACTGAAAAATATGATTAAATGATAAGACTATTAATCTTGTTCTACTATCGTGTTGCGATTGTTTTGCGATGCGCTTTCTGAGTTATGGTCATATCGTCCCAGTAAGGGTTGGACGTGTATATCGATAAGAAAATAAATTAGTTATTGATATCTCGAACTTGAACATCAAGTCTTATCAGTCTATCTCAAGAAAAAATCTTGAATAGGCTCCAAAAGGCCCTTTTTTTTTTTTTTTTTGGGCATGTTTCAACTCCCTATAAAAACCCTTGCCTAGTAGGTAATTACATTATGAATTATATAATATTAACTTCTTCAAATCAACCAATTAATTCATATAGTTAAAGGCAAGCCATCAAAAAGGACAGGGCTAATTTGTTTTATTCGACCGTTTGGAACTTGGCCGGTATTAACAGTTTATTGCCCACGTGTATCATTGAGAAGTTCCGGATCGAAAAAACAATTATAGCCCTGATTGTGTATTATAAGTACGGTAACGACTTTTGGTAGAATACCGTGGTTTAAGAATCCAGGGAGTCACTTTAATTTTGACTTTCGGAAAACTGAATTGTGAAATAAATGACAATACTCAAATTGGGTGAATCAACTTTTCTTTGTAGCTCGTTGCCATGGTGACGTCTCCTGGGTCACTCTTTAAAAATATGATTTCAAAGGATATAATTCCACAAAAAAACATTTTTATTGGAACTTACAAACCCTTTATTTTATGGCTGTTCTCCTGAGTGTGCTAGAAGTATATATAATATTTTTTTTCTAAGAAACTATCACTGTTGTCTCCTGGCTTACGGGACAGAATAACCACAACAAAAAGTTGATCCACCCAATTAATAAAATCATACACTCATTAAACCGTTGCTGAACCAATTAAAATGTTTTTTTGCATAGAGGATATCTCGTTGTGAAAGAGTAATCTTTATCTTATCTTACTGAAAGTCTAAATCAAGGTGGTTTGGAAAAAATAATTAGGAAATAGCAACTCCATGGAGTATGGTATGCCACCAAAATTCTAACCCTATATGTGTATAGGAAAAGTTGCCTTGTTACCCGGTGGTCGTCCACGACTCGGCAGTCGAAAGTGGCTCGCATCTGATCCAAGAACGCCTGCTTCTTGGGGTGCTCCGGAGGTGGCGGTGGTTTGTCTTCCTGGTCTGACTTCCCAGCTTCGGCCGCTTTGGCTGCTTTTTTTTCTCCATCTTTCTCAGGCGCCATGGTTACTTCGTCTGCCACCACGACAGCTGCAAAATTAAGCCCATGATATTTCTCGTTTTCCTATAGTTGGCCCCGCTGATTTTCCATCTCAGATTTACAATTGAGTTAGTTGACCTGAACTTTTAGATTTCTTAAACGTAATTATAGCGGAAACCAGGGTGCAGTAAATTGAGCGGGGCCGCAGAGGAAGAGTTTGCCGGTATAACGGTCCGCTATTGTTCCTATCCTCTGTTCCTGGGATTGCGGGAGGAGGTTCGAGTTGGTATTAAGATCTGCCAGTTTCTCTATCTCCCGCCATCTGGCGGGGCTGCAACGTTGTTTGCGGCGTGGTGGGGCCGTAGAGGAAGAGGTTGCCGGTATTACAGTGCGCCGTTCTCCCTATCCTCTGCAGCCGAAACGAAAATCCCTGCGGGTGATGGATCGTCTCTTGCCTTCTTTGGTCTAATGGACTGTGAGCGCCCTGAATTCTCCCGGGACGTGTGGTCCTCACCAGCAGCAGCGTGGGTTTTTAGTGGGTATTCTGGTTGGTGCCAATCCCACATAACCTCTTTATGCTCCCTCGGGCCCAGGTGATATGCATAAAAGCATTTTCCCAGCGTAAAAAAACCTCTATTCTAGTTGGTGAAACCGTATTTTCCTTGACATGTTATCGTATTGTCAGCGTTACGATTGCTGTTATTTACTTGACAGTACTGGCGGTTGAGCTAATAAAACAAAATAACACAACAAAGGCAAGTGGTTCTACCCAGTAGAAAGGAGGGTACTCACCGGAAGGCGCGCTCAGCTTGAAGACGGCGGAGAAGCCGGTGGCGTGGCGCTCGCGCAGCTCGGCCGCCGTGCCCAGCGCCGCCACCTCCCCCGCCGACATGATGCAGATGCGGTCGCACAGCGCCTCGATCTCGTCCATGCTGCGCACAGCTCGGGAGTCAGGTACCCTCGCGAAAACCAATGGTCTACACTTGCTACATTTCAGAATCCAGAAAGCCAGAATCTTTCTCGAATGCGGTCAAAACGACACCGATTATTGTATTGGACAGCATATCTTAATGTTGCGGTTTTTCAACCGGTATAATTATGATAATCCTAAGGAAAATTCAATTTTTTTTATTAATAATTAACTTTAAAAAACTTTACAATTTGTCGCAGGAAACAGAATAGAAGATTATGCCTGGCACTGAGAATTGGTGACTGACCTGTGTGAAGAGATGATGACGGACTTGGTCGGCTTGGCGTGTAGCACGGTGTCGTACACGCGGCCGTATCCACGCGTGGGCGTGCTGGCACAGTGCGACTGACCTGTGCGAGGCGATGACGATGGACTTGGTCTGCTTGGCGCGCAGCACGGCGGTGTGCACGCGACGGCGCGCCGCCGTGTCCATGCCGGTGGTGGGCTCGTCGAGCAGCGCGACGTGAGAGTGCTGGCACAGTGCGACTGACCTGTGCGAGGCGATGACGATGGACTTGGTCTGCTTGGCGCGCAGCACGGCGGTGTGCACGCGACGGCGCGCCGCCGTGTCCACGCCGGTGGTGGGCTCGTCGACCAGCGCGACGTGAGAGTGCTGGCACAGTGCGACTGACCTGTGCGAGGCGATGACGATGGACTTGGTCTGCTTGGCGCGCAGCACGGCGGTGTGCACGCGACGGCGCGCCGCCATGTCCACGCCGGTGGTGGGCTCGTCGAGCAGCGCGACGTGAGAGTGCTGGCACAGTGCGACTGACCTGTGCGAGGCGATGACGATGGACTTGGTCTGCTTGGCGCGCAGCACGGCGGTGTGCACGAGACGGCGCGCCGCCATGTCCACGCCGGTGGTGGGCTCGCCGAGCAGCGCGACGTGAGAGTGCTGGCACAGTGCGACTGACCTGTGCGAGGCGATGACGATGGACTTGGTCTGCTTGGCGCGCAGCACGGCGGTGTGCACGCGACGGCGCGCCGCCGTGTCCACGCCGGTGGTGGGCTCGTCGAGCAGCGCGACGTGAGAGTGCTGGCAGAGCGCCGCCACTGCTGCCAACCGCCGTGCGCAGCCACCGCTGTAGCCTGACACACACTGATTGGCATATTGCGTGAGCCCTACAATCAAAGCAAATTTTAAACACACGCGGCTACTATGTCACTTTAGTTATCAAGTGTTCTGAATGCGAAGTCGTTCAGGAGGTTAGGGCCGGAGTGCTCACCGATCTCGCTCAGCCAGGACGCCGCCTGCGCCTTGGCGTCCGCGGCGCTCAGTCCGCGCAGCGTCAGCACGAGGATCAGGTTCTGCTCGCCAGTGAGGAAGTCATCCAGACCAAAGAACTGCGGGCAGTAGCTAAACGTCTGCATGTACTGCGGACAAAACTGTTCTGTATAAAGAGTATACGACTATTTTTAACTGAAAAACCTTCTCCGAACCCGATTTCTCCGTTAATTGTAAACCGATTTTGAAAATTCTTTTTTCGTTTAATAAATCGCCCCATTGTCACCGAATTGGTATCGGATAAGGGGATTTGTGAGGAATTGAGATGGACAGACGCTTATGGTGAGACTTGTTGTAGATATGTTTTATGTAGGTAGATGTTTGTATTTACATGAGGGTAGCTTCATAAAATCAGTGTATGACTTAGCAGCTGTGTTTCATTACAAGACTATAAAGGCTTGTTTACACGTTGTGAAGTAGCAAGTGCAGGTGAGAAGTGCAGGTGTAAAGTGATTAGTAAAAACAACGTGTAAACGGTCACGCTGTTAAGTGGCAAGTGCGAGTGTGAAGTGCGAGTGTGAAGTAAAGTGAATAGACGCTCGTTCTATTTTTGCCTGTTAAGTTGTTGCCCCCGCACACCCGCGTACTCCCCGCACTCGCAGTCTCACCCTCTAAACACCGTGTAAACAGTATCTGCTTGTTAAGTGCATAGTATGGTATAAAAATGAGGTGGACTGAGGAGCAAACGTTGAAATTCGTAATGGAATACATAAAGTACGAGTGCCTTTGTAACATAAATTGTGCTGAATATAGAAATAAACAACTGAGAGACGCAGCTTTGTTACAAATTAGTAAAACCATGCATATCCCAGACTTTGGCCCTAAGGAGGTATATTTAAAAATAAGAAGTTTAAAATCAACATATTACACTTGCACAAGCACAACTAAGCAATGTGTAAACGATTTCTTAACACTTAACACTTATCACCATAAAAACATGTTAACTAATCACTTCTCACCTGCACTTGCTACTTCACAACGTGTAAACAAGCCTTAAGTCTATAGAAATTCATCTAAGATAACACCATACATAGGTACATACATACATTACATCACGCCTGTTTCCCAGAGGGGTAGGCAGAGACCACTTCTTTCCACTTGCTTCGATCTTGACCAAGTAACTTTAAATAGGAAATTCGTTTATATGTACTTGTTATTTTTCGAAATAGTTTTTTGTGTTTGTAGTGTAGAAGATGGTCGAAGAATCAAAATAACTGTGTTAATGTAACTGGATTTATTTGTACTTTACATCAAAGTGACATTAGTTTAAACATAATCTTTCGATGATCACCAAGAAGTCCCTAACGCGTGCTGCCTTGCACTTTTTATATCCAACTTTTTTATATCGTCGACCAATGGTGTCGTTCAGCCAATCGTAAGACAGCGCGCGTTATATTACACGGTAACTTCCGTTTCCGGATCTTCATTAATGAAATAGATTGTTAAAAAGTATTTCTATTGTTAATCAAAATATTAAATAAGTACACAATAAAATTAGAAAACATTATTAATAGATGCTAACAGTCGGCCTTTCCTGTCTTTTTATCGTCTCGAGAAACTAATGTACATACTAAAACAATGGAAAAGAGATAATAAAATCTCAAGTGCTACATTTAGGCAATAGTAGAAATCCACTTTAAATATTCTTAAAACTCTACTATTATTAAACTATTATACATATTTATAAAGGTCATGTAAGTAACATTCATTACACAGTAACATAATTTTTCTTAAACTCATACCTATTGATTATGCTTAAATTAAATAAACAATTTACTTTACGGTGACCTCTAAGTATTCACAATATTAATAAGAGAAAAATAAAATAGCACACGGGAGCCTCTAAATATCTCCAACATGCTTACAGTAACGTACTAGAGCCCCTTCATGTCTCTAATACGTGGCCCTGAACTATTATTAGGTACTTCATATTAAATTATACTGTCACTTGTTTGACTACTGCGGCCTCTACGTATCCACAATAATCATAAAACACACACACGGGAGCCTCTACATATCTCCAATGCACAGTGTGAAATCTGCCCTTAAAAACGGACATATATCATTTTGGAACTCAAACGATAGATTTCACCATTTCAAATGCAAGACGATCATACCGGAGTGCCAATTCTACTCAGAACTCGAGTTTTTTTTTTAAATCTTATTTTTCTATGAAACTCAAAATTTTCATAGAATTGCGTGTAACTGCAAAAGTATAGAATAATCACCGATTATCTGTTTAGATATCAATAGCATCTTGTTTCAGGTACGTAATAAAAAAAACTAGGCGTGTTTTTATGGAAGCAGTACAAAGTAATAGTTGATTTTTTCTTTTTTAGTTTTTATTTTATTTTCCCCTAACCCTAGCGTATTAGCATTTGATACTTACCTAAAATATTCGTTGAAACCATTACTATCCACCCCTAAAGTATCAAATCAAAATCTAGCAGGATCTTGGAAATATCCATATTTAAAAATGTTCGTTTAGGGTTGTCAAAAGCATGTTATTAAACGTCTTATTTAAATGTGGGTGTATTAATAAATTGTCCCGATAAATTGAAGTTCTTAAATGTGATTTCCATGTCTTATCTCCGTTCACTGATATTTTCTAAAAATAAAATTCTCTTATGAAAGTGTTTCGACCCAACTACACCATAACTAACTTTTCTTATTGGTGAAATGATATAATATGTTTGCAGAAATGGAGTTGAGTAGACTGAATTAACGTGTCATAGATTTTATCATTTATCATAGATATTTGAGAAAGCGATGTTTGACCTAAATCCTTAAAGCGACCGATCGCCATAAATTAAAATAATTGAATTGAATTGACTTTAGCTTTGGCATTGACAGTTAGCTATCAAAACAACTCGAAAATTGCATGATTGCTTTTAGTTATTATAAAAGTGTGCATTTATTATTAATTCGATGGCAGCAGCCGATACTCTCGAACCTTCAAGAGTATTCGCAAATTCCCAACAAGGTTCCAACAATATCTTTACCAGACTAGACGCTTATAAATTGTTCCTTGCACTTGCAAAGCAAAAGGGCAAGAAATGTCGCCCCCTGGATGTAAGCTTAGAAGATCGAACTTTCGCAGTGCTGAATACTTTGGAAATACATACGGAGTACATAAATAACAAAAGACTCAAAGATCTAATCTCCAAACTTACCAGTAAATGCGAAAACTTATACAAATCATGTAAATACAATATGATTTTCTTCATTAAAAAGCACACAGTTTGGTTAAATGGAGACCTAAAACCGGACCTTTCAAAATGTTTGGATCCGCTTCTCTATCGCCCGCCTGTTTCCGAAACTGAATCTGGTTTAGTAGGCGATTCAATTTTCGAATTTGCTTCAGAACCTACCGTTCCTTACGCTGGTCCAAGTAACAATCGCGATTTCGAATCTGACATAGGTAATCCCAAAACCGATGTTTCTCATATAGATTTTCCGATATCTGAGCAAAGATGTGAATCAAAGTACGACGGACTGAGCGAAAGACAAAAACGAAGAGTTTGCAAAAACCTACAAGAAACCCTAAGTAATGAACCATCTGCTAAACTGATCAAGGTTTTGTCGAGTAGTTTAAAAGCAGAAGGGCAAAACCTCACAAAACCGGCATCAAAAAACTTTGAATTTGTTGTTAATTCCTGCCTAGCTAGTCCGTCAAGAGCAATCAAAATAGCCACAAAAATCAAAAAAGATCCCCAGCCCTATAGCCCAGAGGAAGCTTTAGCTATCTATATAGATCGAAAATTCACTGTAGACACATACAAATTTCTTGAGTATGATTTAAAATCGAGAGGCTATCCAGCAT
Organism: Acleris laterana; assembly: GCA_963966035.1. Lineage (NCBI taxonomy): Eukaryota > Metazoa > Arthropoda > Insecta > Lepidoptera > Tortricidae > Acleris > Acleris laterana. The sequence goes on along the minus strand of OZ014454.1, from coordinate 2,056,862 downwards.
TTCCGTCATATCATCACATTCGAGCCGCAAAGAAAGATTGTTACCCTGATGCCCCAGTTCAAGTATCTGAAAGAGATGCATCGATACCTTTATGCAGCCTTATTTCACACACATTTGAAAGAATAATCAAATCGTGTGACGATACCATTTCAATTTATTGTGCTGAAAAAAATCTCGAATTGTTAAATTGCGTTTTTGAGGGCTCTTGGGGATTTGACGGTAGTTCAGGACAATCGCTTTACAAACAGAACTTTTTTCAAAGCGAAGAAAATGATAGTAGCATATTTGTTACTACTTTCATTCCCTTACGAATTACGACTGAAGGAGGCCGCGTGGTGCTGTGGTTAAACCCAACCCCAACTTCGTATAGGTATTGTCGGCCAGTTCATACTCAATATCGGAAAGAGTCAAAAGATTTAATCCTTTCCGAAAAAAAAATGATAGAAGACCAAATTGAAAGGCTAACCACATTCGAGGTCACTACTTCAAAAGGACAAGTAATATCAGTGAAATCTCAACTCTACTTGACCGTCATAGATGGCAAAGTCCTTAATATCATAACTAATACTAGTTCACAACTTCGATGCCCTTTTTGCAAGGCTACTTCAACACAATTCAACAAATTAGATATTGTTTTTTCACAGCCTACCGATAAAACTCTTTTGCGGCATGGATTAAGTCCACTTCATGCGTGGATTCGCGTGTTTGAATTTCTATTGCATCTGGGATACAAAAATCCTGTTAAGAAATGGAGAATCGGACATAATTCACCAGAAGCAACTAAAGTCACTGAAACAAAAAAACGTATCCAAGAAGAGATCAGAAAAAGATTAGGGCTTTTGGTGGATGTTGTCCGACCTAATTCAGGAACAACAAACGACGGAAACACCGCGAGAACTGCTCTAAACGATAAAAATCGTGCCATTTTCGCTGAAATACTAGATATTCAACAGTGGCTGCTGGACGATCTACATACAATGTTAGTAGTTTTGTCTAGCGGATTGCCTATTGACGCTAATAAATTCGGCGACTTTTGCAAGTTAATTGCATCTAAGTACGTTTCAGCATATGAATGGCATCCGATGACGGTGACATTGCATAAAATTTTAGTCCATGGCAAGGAAATAATTGAAACTTGTGCTTTACCCATAGGGTTACTTTCGGAGCAAGCTGGGGAAGCCCGAAATAAATTCTGGCGTTATGACCGTGAACACCATTGTAGGAAGTTGGATCGGGAAAAAACCATGTTGGATTTGTTTCATAGAGCACTGGAGTCGTCTGATCCTTGTATTTCCAACATACGGCTTAGAGACCGGCAAAATAAATTAAAGCGATTACCTCTGCCACTAGCCGCTATAATGTTACTCAAACCATATGATGTCCAAACGGAAGAACATTTTAATGAGTCACGAAGCGATGATAACCTTTTAAGCAATTTAGAAGGCCATAGTCATGAAAGCACAGAAGTTCTTCAAAACGAAAACAACATAATATTTTACTGAACATAACACCTAGTTTTTAAAATTAAAGATTTATAGTGTATTTATGTATTGTAATGCTAAACAAATAAGCGTCTTTAACGCAGACACAAGACTCGATTCACAGTTAAATCTTGATGTATCACCTTTTATCAGCAGAAATCTTCTGACCACCTTCCAGCTCCATCATCAGGTCAGCACAATGTTATCATGTTTTATGGTTACTTAAAAATTAAACTTTTCTATACAAATATTATGTGGAAAACATGCGACAACCCTATTTCCATAGTTATCAGAAAAAAATTTAGAACGAATTATCTCAGAGATCCTTTGAGATTTAGATCTAATTTTTTTTTAGTGTTTGCTGCACGTGTAAACAATTGTTTTGACTAGTAATAAAATCCTAATGCTTTGAGATTTCTGATAAAAAAAATAAAAAACAAAATTAACAAAAACCTAAATAATTCAAACAAAATAACAACTAGAGCTCTATTTTTTATATAATACACACGCCATGCATTGTTTAATTTATTGTCACTGTGATTTGCGTTTAGTTTTGTCGAAAACTGGAGATTTTCCATGTTTGTGTTTTTTGTAAATAAAATTTAAAAAAAATATTTCTCGAGTTCTGAGCAGAATTGGCACTCCGGTATGATCGTCTCACATTTGAAATGGTTAAATCTATCGTTTGAGTTCCAAAATGATATATGTCCGTTTTTAAGGGCAGATTTCACACTGTGCAATGTGCTTACAGTAAACAGTGACATAATAGAACATATCTGTAATATATTTAGATTATATGTTTGAGTCCAATACATATGAAATCAATTATTTTGCTTTATAATATAACATGTGTGCAACTGCCATAACTTAATTTACCATTAACATCATATTATACACCTCTAATCGATTATGCTAAATTCTAAACCTAAAAATGCTAAATACTTAGTAAAGCCATTGAACGAATTAAGAGATGGACTCAGTCATTTTCACTACTAGAAGTTGAATCACTATTTCTATTAAAAACCATCCAGCGATGAATTTTGTCAACTGAAAAGACACCACTAAATATTTTACATCCCTTTCGCGATAGCGGGGTGTCTTCTATCACATATCTATCATTGTCTAGAACTTTAGTGATACGATAAGGACCGCGAAGCTTAGGTGTTAACTTCCTACTTTGCCCGGTCGAAGGTATCTCTCTCTCTACCCTTACAAGCTCGCCAACCTGAAAAGTTAGCCTTTTTCTGTTTTTATCAAAAACTTCCTTTTGTTTCTGCTGACTTAATTGTATTTGTTGAGATATCTCATTTCTATTGGTTCCCAAATCCTTGTCTACCTCCAAAATTTCAGCCTCATTATCTTCAATATGCGACCGCAATACTGAGTCGGAAGTACCCATTAGTTGAAGACCAAATAAAGCCTGAGCTGGAGTTTTACCCGTCCCTTTGTTTATGGTATTATTTAATCCCCATTGTATTTCAGACACACAGTCATCCCATAACCGTTCTTGTTTACCAAGCATGGCAGCCGTAAGTGAAGACAAGACGGTCCTATTATAACGCTCTACCTGTCCGTTAGCGCGTGGCGTTGCTGTAGCGTTTAATATGTGTTTAATTCCGAGGGAATGCAGGTACTCTTTGAATCGACTGGCTGTAAAAGAGGTGGCCCTATCTGAGATCAGTCGTTTTGGTACGGTCACGGTCAAAGTTGCATGGACACCTCTAAGGCGATAATCCTCTGAACACTTGCGCCCACGTTCTCAAACATTAAACTAGATGGCGGTGTTGACTAAACCAGTTCATTTGTCTTTATTGCAACTTCCTAAGATAGTAGTATTATAATCGATTTTTCGTCGACCCACTGAGACGAAGTAATGGCTTAGTGGGTTTACGTCTGACTATTACACGTTGGATCCACATAGACCGAAGTTCGAATCTCTTCGGGATGTCCTTTTTTCTTTTTGTATTTTTTCAGATCGATGTTTTTACGATAAATAATGTTGATGGCCCTATGAAATAAATAAATAAATAACATAGCAAAAAAAAGCAAACATGCTTTTAATAAAATAAAACTATTGTTTTATTTATTCAATTATTTATTCCTTAATTGAACTGAAATTAGATATACTCATTTGATAATAATATTACTCATACAAGTAACAATAAAACAACTCCTATTTACCATTTTATCGAGGCCAAAAGCTTAAGTTTCGTTTCCAGATTCGGAAAGAATATTGAAGCTCCACCAGAATAAAACACAAATACTAACTTCTAAAGACCGGGTTATTATAATTACAAAAGCGTGTCTCTAGCTTTGTAGTCGCCGGGGTAGGTAATTTATAAATAGTGCAAGTTTGATTACCTACTTTAAACAAATTACAGTGGGTATAAGACAATTTGTGAGTAAACTTATGAAATAAAATTAAGTTTTTATTTGGTTTTGCACACTAGAAATAAAACGGTTATATTTATAACGTTATGCTTGCGTTCACTTTATAGTCACTTGTTAAACAGATTAACTAAATAACCCGGTCTCAACCAAATAATATTTTCCATCTACCTACTTAATAGGTATACCTTAATAGCTAGTGTAGCCCCCATTCTGTTCGATAACAGCCAGCATGCGAGAACGCATTGAATTAATAAGGTTGCTGCACAAGCTCGAGCCACGAATGCTTTCCCAAACTTGCAAACAATGAGCCTCTAATGCTTCTGGGGTTCGCTCGTTCTGGTTATCCCGCCGTTGAACCATCACACCCCATAAATTTTCGATGGGATTTAAGTCTGGCGACCTAGCCGGCCAAGGAATTACCGCTATATCATTGTGATGACTGAACCACTCCCGCACATGACGCGAACGGTGTATAGGGCAGTTATCTTGCACGAATGATATAACCGGTAATTCATCTTCCGGATAAACATTGCGAACAGTTGGTAGCATGGTGTCCTCCAACACGTCCACATCATTAACACCGGTCGCTCGGCTGGGCATTCGCACTAGTTCCCCCGGGTCGGCTGCACTCATCCAGCCCCACATATTCACACTTATCCGACCAGACTCCATGTTGGGCACAACGTGATTACTATCATAGCGGGTATTATTTCGCCGCCACAAACTAAGTCGTCCGTGTTGGCTGGATTTAAAAGTTTTTTCATCAGTAAAGACGACATTACTCCAGTCGAAATCCAAATGCTCCAAGGCGAATGCTAACCTGGCTGCTTTGTGAGCTTCAGTAAGCAAGGGTTTGACGGCATGCCGGCGGTGATGCAGGCCCTCACTGTGAAGAGCACGTCGCACAGTGCGCATGCTGGTGTCGAATAAACTGGCGTAGTGACTAGTCGGGATAAGTCCATTTTCCTCATAATCCCTCACCATGATTTGACGCTGCTGTGTGGTTATGAGTGGAGCTCTGCCAGTTCTTTGCCGATGTAATAAAGAACCTTCCTCTTCAAATCGTCGGACCCATAAAACAACGGTTTTTCTCTATAACAAAACATCACATATTTAAACTACCTTTAAAATATGTATTTTTATATTAACCTTTTAAAAATAGTAATTTAAATTAAATTTGTATACAAAAACTACTTACGTTAACACCGGCTTCTCTAGCATTTTCAGATAATTTTTTGCCTTGATTATACAAAGCAATTATTTGTGATCTTTTCACCAAGTCGATATTGCAACAAGAACTCATCATTAAAAATTATCAACAGTAAGTATTAATCGAGAACAAAGGCAATCTAACAGGGAGCAACGAACGAGCGGGCGTAAGTAAATGTTTAGTAAAACCGATCCGGTGTTTAGACATTTTCTGCTTACCCTCACAATAACTAACCGTATTAGTTAATATGTTAGGATAATCAAAACGTAAAATAAATTGATACACAATTTCGCCCTGCCAAATAAATGTCATTATGGTCGAACGGCACGGAAGAGTGCACTCCATCCATAATGTTACGGGTTCGAATCCATACAAAAGATTAGTGTTTTTGGAAGTTTCGATTTTAAATGTTTTGGGAGTTTAACAAGTTTATAACGTTAAGACAATAAACAAAGGAACATGGTGTTACGGCAGAAAAGTAAAGATGTAGAAAAAAGTATTTTTTCACGGTAGTTGGTGATACAGCGCCATCTAGCATGATCTCATTGAAATAAGAAGCCTCATAGGTAAGTAAAAACACAAAACGAGCACAAAAATGGCGTCGATTTCACATTATAGGATTTTGTTTGACAGCTATCCATGCAAATAAGGCCTCGACTGTACACCAAAAGTATGAAAATAGTTTTTCATAGCTCGCATAGAATGAGTGGTTTTAGTGCTTCTAACAGGCACTAACATTATATATTTAGTGAAGGCATCAATTATCAAAAGTAAATAGGAGTTCCTTTTTTTACTTCTGACAAATGGACCCAGATGATCAATATGGATCGTGTGGAAGGGACAATTAACCTTTTGTATTGGGTGTAATTCTCCGGCCTTTTTGCCCGCTGGAACTTTGGAATGAGCACACTCTAAACATGATTCAACGTATTTTTGGACAAACCGTCTCATTTTAGCAAACCAGAAGGTGCCCCTTATTTTCTCTAGGGTTTTATTAAACTCAAAATGACCTATGTCGTCATGGTTAGACTTTAAAACTTGCCACCTAACGCCTTTGGGTACAACCCAGCGATCACCGTCTTCAGTTTTCCTAAACAACAACCCTCTTTTCACTAAGAAATTATTTTTTATGTTTACTATATTATTGCTTTCTTTGTCATTTAGTACCAAAATAATTCTTTGCAATTCGGGATCACTTTGCTGTACTGTCGTTATCCAATTTGAATCTACATTCCTAACCTGAAGGCTGAGGCTACATTCGGGATTGGTTGGATTGCGACTTAGCGCGTCGACATGTGACATAGTCAGACCGGGTTTGTAAATAATATTAAAGTCATACTCCTGTAACACGCTCCACCATCGAGCCACTCGAGGCAACATATCCTTCTTTTCAAAAGTTGCTCTAAGGGAATTGCAATCAGTTACTATCGTAAAAGAAATGCCTAGCAAATATATTCTAAATCGCTGAACAGACGTAACAACAGCTAACGTCTCTAAATCATATGAACTGAATTTTGCCTCAGGCGACGTCTGCCGACTATAATAAGCTACCGCGGTAAAAGGAGAGTTTTTGTCACGCCTTTGAAGAAGCATTCCTGCTACTCCCATTTTTGAGGCATCGGTATGCAACTGGGTCTCAAATGTGGGATTATAGAATGTTAGTATTGGTCGTTTGACCAATTCTTCCTTCAAAGTAGAGAAAGCTTGATCTTGAGCTAGACCCCATGTCCATTTAGTGTCTTTCTTTAAAAGTTGAGTCAAAGGTTTCGCGATAGCAGAAAAACCCTTGATAAAACGCCTGAAAAAACTAGCAAGGCCTATAAACTGCCTAACTCTGTGCTGGTCAGTAGGTGTAGGAAATCTCTCTACTGCCTCTATTTTATTTTTTCCTGGGCGAATACCAGCCTCACTTACTTCGAAGCCTAAGTAATGAATAGATTGCATCAAGAAGTGACACTTTTGTATATTTAACGTGAGTCCTGAAGCCCGAAACAGATCTAATACTACACGAAGCTTTCGAAAACCCTCTTCAACCGTCTTCGAGGGAATATTTACGTCATCCATATAGGCCAACGCATCCTTGAACCTGGCGTTTCCTAGAATATTATTAATTGTTTTCTGAAACCTCGATGGCGCATTAACCAACCCAAATGGCATTCTAGTAAAGTGATAGTGTCCATCAGGCGTAACGAAAGCAGTAAGATGCTTTGAGGTATCAGACATGGGTATTTGATAATACCCTGAAGCTAAATCTAAGGTAGTATAAAATTTATTCCCGGATAAACTGTCTAATTGGTCATCAATTCTCGGAAGAGGATAATGTTGCTTTACTGTGCGTTTATTAAGAGCCCTGAAGTCCACGCAAAGACGGTAATCGCCAGTTTTCTTTTTAACTAGTAAAATTGGTGACGCATATTCCGATGAAGACGGTTGGACTATACCAGACTCTTCTAACTCCTGAACAATGCCTCTAACTACTTCGCGCTCTGAATGGGGCAGACGGTATGGCCTATATACGACAGGGTTGACATCGCTTAATTTAATTTCCATTTCAGTATTAGTTACACAACCCAATTCTTTGACCGAAAAGGCGAAGCAGTCTCTATATTCATTTAATAATTCTATTAACTTAATTTTCTCTTCAGCTTTGATTTCTGTATTCATGTTAACCATCGCCTCATCGATCAAAGAATTGGCATCTGAACCTGAACTTGTTTCGACTCTATTTACATCAGAGTACTTTTCTAATAAGTTATATTCTTTAAGAGACATAGCACGTGCGAGTAAAGTGTCTTTTTCGAGCCGAAAACCATCAGGAGCTAAACCTTTAACGACCATTTGACCATAACCATCGGACACACGGATGACACACTGAATAACTTCGTACTCACGTTTTAGTTGTTGACAAAAGCTTGGTTCTATGAAGAGATCACCACTGTATAGTGGTGATGAACACACAGTCACAAAAGTATATCCTTGAACATTCACCGAGTCATGAACATGCAGTAATATATTTTCTTTATCAGGTTTTATTTTTGTTGTTATATGTAGTTTATCATTTGTTTTGTACACAACTACATGTTCCTGCTCGGTAAAAGTTTGCCCTAGCAACAGCGGTACCTTCAGAAAATGGTCAGGAACCACAAGGGCCTCTAAAGTGGCCATCGCTGAATCTACTTCAATTGCTACAGTGAGTTTACCTATACATCTCACAGCGGAATCTCCAAACCCTCGGAGTACCGGTAACTGAGTAAGAAGCCAATCATCCGACAAAGTACGAGCGACAGATTCTTGAAGCATGGTACACTGACTACCAAAGTCTACAAAGCATTCTAAATTTGTGTCATTGACTTTGGCGGTTTTAAAATATTTTACATCATTATCCTGTTCCTGAGATATTCGCAACACTACCTTATTCTCAGTGTTATCTTTTTTTAAAGGGCAATTGCTAACAAGATGTCCTACTTTATGGCATGAGTCACATCTTTTAATTGGTTGTTTACACTTGTAGTATGGGTGTCCTTCTTCTAAACAGTTATAACATTTGCCAGAAATTTTGGGTTCGTTATTACTAGCTGGTTTGAATGTTTTGTTGCGTTTGCTGTCGGAAAAGTTAGGTTGCACAAACGTATTGGTCCTTTCAGATCGTTTCATTATTTTAACGCTCCTTAAAAATACTAAAAGCTTATCTGGCTCCGTAAACTGGGCCGCTTCAGCACTGGTTCTTACTGATCTATCCTCTATGCCAAACAGTAAACAATCTATGGCATTTTTGCCCGTTATGTTACAACGATTTAGAAAAACTATTTTTTCATAAAAATACTCTTCTAAGGACTCGCCAAAGCGCGCTTTGCAAGCTAACATTTCCGTCAACAATTGCCCATAATTTTCATCACATGGAAAAGCCATTTTTAATTTTTCTTGCCAATCGGACCATGAAAACAAAAGGCTTGGTAGGCCTTGGTACCATTTTTGTGCGAGACCAACTAATTTGGGCAGAGCGTAATGAATTATTTGTCGCTCTGTCCATCCGTAAATCTGCGCACATTCATTGACTTTCAGTATCCACATGTTAATGGTTTGGTTTCGTTTAGCCGGGTCAAACTCAGGAACTACATTAATAGATGGAAATCGTTCGTTACTACCACCGGTATTTAAAGTCTTAATAAGCTCCTTGAATTGCTCAGCAAAGTTCATAAAATCACTATTTAAGTTATTAGGAACAGTTTGTTCGCTTACTGAGTCTGTGGTGGGCGGCGGCTGGCTGCACCCAGGCGGATTCGGAATAGGAGATTGTCCTCGCTGGGCAAGCCGCTCGTTCAAGTATCGGCGACGCGTTGATCTGGACGATCGCTGCCGGCGCCTGGACCGCTGCTCTCGCCTTGCCTCGCGACTGCGTTTGCTGCGACGCCTCGATCTTCTACTTTGATGGCCCGACGACGAGTCAGACTCACGAGAGGAAGAATTCTCTCTCTGTCGCTTGCGACTACTCCGATCTTTTTCCATTTTGACAACTGAAAGAAGGGGCAAAAAGTTATGTTCTAAAAAAAAAATCAATTAAGTAAAATATAGTTTCTTTTGAACGGTTGAAATTCAAACGAAACACTCGTTAATTGTTTATTTCAACTGTGAATGTCTCATTGATTTTTAAACGAAACGACCGTTTACTTAGTAATATAACTTTAATTCAAAATTGAACGAATAGTTTATATTCATACAATAAGGTTAGTAACTCAATAATACAACATGAATTTAAAATTTTATGAATAGTTTGTATTTGAACGCAACTGCCGTTACCTCAATAATAAAACTTGAATTTAAAATTGAACGAATAGTTTATATTCAAACGAAACGGCCATTAATTCAATAATACAAGTTGAATTAAAAGTTCAACGAATAGTTTATATTCAACCGCAACCGCCGTTACCTCAATTATACAACTTGAATTTAAAATTGAACTTATCTGGAAAATTCATAACACTTCCCTGTCGATCCATCGATTGATCTTATATGTGCATACTCGTATTACTCGTTACACTTCAACAATTATACGCTAACGATTTTTCTTGTTATTGCACATATTTTTGTATAGCATTGAGAGAAAAACAAAACCAAAAAAAAAACACAGAGTTTCACACAAAACAGGGGTACGAACAAAATTCAGTGTTGATCATGTATTTAAAAAAAACGTACCTTTTATGGGCGTGATATCCTTTTCACTTGGAATTTATTTGCACGATAACCACTGCTAATCCCACTTTCTGAATTGTAGAAGATGGTCGAAGAATCAAAATAACTGTGTTAATGTAACTGGATTTATTTGTACTTTACATCAAAGTGACATTAGTTTAAACATAATCTTTCGATGATCACCAAGAAGTCCCTAACGCGTGCTGCCTTGCACTTTTTATATCCAACTTTTTTATATCGTCGACCAATGGTGTCGTTCAGCCAATCGTAAGACAGCGCGCGTTATATTACACGGTAACTTCCGTTTCCGGATCTTCATTAATTAAATAGATTGTTAAAAAGTATTTCTATTGTTAATCAAAATATTAAATAAGTACACAATAAAATTAGAAAACATTATTAATAGATGCTAACAGTAGTAACGGGATCGGAGTAGGGGATCGGAGTAGGGACCCTGAGCATGGTACGTAATGTTCTTGCTTGATTTTTCAAAAATATTCGTAACTTAAGACTTATCTGCGTGTAACTGATTACACGCAGTTAAGTTACAAACATTTTAAAAAAATAGACTTCTTAGTTGTACAATATTTAACTACTCCGTATTTATCAGATTATACAGATGGTAGAACAATTGCCGATCACTTTTAATCAAAAAACACTTCTTACTAATATATTTAAATATTAGTACATATGGTCATGGTCAGATTTATAGCATTTATTGCTTTATATTGTTTGCGGGTGGTAGGGCCTTGTGAAGGGTCCGTCCAGACCGCTACCACCATCTTATCCATTAACCTACCGCCAAATTATTTTTCATGAACGTATGTTACCCGATTGATTCGAAAGAGTATTTTTTTATCATCAGGTCAGGATCTGATGATGGGATCCTAAAGACTGTATCGTTAAGTACAAGTAACATAACGTATTATACACTGTTTTTATCATATTTATTAATAAAAAGTAACATTTTCTACTACCTTTTTGTTCGTAGAACAAACGGTAAAACGGAATAAAAAATCAAACGCTCTTAGCCGCTTTCTGAGTTTATTTCTCAACGTGCACGAGATAATAATAATTTAATCACAGACGGATATCACACAACAACAATCAAATAAATCTTCTTCTCCTTAATAAAACCTAAAGAAAGGAAGACAATCTTTTACCACAATTAGTGCCTTGCAATCCATGTCAAAAGCAAAAGAAAACACCCGGAAACCGCAAATGTAACGTGTACATGCTCCTTTATTTGGTAGCACAAAAAAAAGCGACCCAAATTCTACACCACTGGCACCGCAGTGCCCGTGTGGTAGCCGGGTTAGAATAGTGCCACTCCATATCTTCCCGTGGATGTCGTAAGAGACGGCTAAGGGAATAAAGGCGTATAGTACTGTTAGGCGATGGGCTTGCAACCTGTCACTAATACACTGGTAAACATCTTAGCCTAAAAGTGCAAAATGTGGTTACAGAATTATTAACAAGTTTTTAGAGTTGTTGGTAATTCTGTAGCTCTGCCTACCCCACTCTGGGAATAAAGGCGTGAGTTTATGTGTGTATGTATGTATGGCACCGCAAAGTGGCATAATATCATGCCTCCGTCGTGGCGCGAAGACAATCCAAAATAACTCAATAAATAAAAAAATATTTTCATATCAAGTAAGCTTTGAAAGATTACACACACCTTACCAAATAGTGCACAATAAATAACATTTACTGTTATAAATTTAAAACTTACCTACCTTTAAATTGAAATCTCAAAAATGCACTCCGCGAAAAACCTGACACATTCCACTTTGAACAAAGTTGACACACGACTGATAAAAACATAGCCGCTACCGGCTTATTGACTACAGCGAAAATTACTTTGGTTTTACCACTACTCAGATTCAACTACTACTAATGTTTAACTGCATCTCCTTCTCCCCTCCTCTGGGCATAAATTGTGCTATCTAGTAGTGAAAACTGTTTTGGCTCATGTATTATCCATATTATTTTATATTTTTGTAATATTTAAGCCTTTTTTTCCAATAAATAAATAAATAACATGGGCAGATGAAAGCGACCGTTTATTAGTTTTTTTTATTCATACATACATACATACATTAAATCACGCCTGCTTCCCAGAGGGGTAGGCAGAGACCACTTCTTTCCACTTGCTACGATCTTGACAAATTTCTTTCGCTTCTTCCACATTCATACATCGAGTCATGCACGCACGTCGGTTTCGGGTACTTAAGATTCGGCCCTTTTTCCAGTATTTCTCCGATTTGACTCGAAAAAGTACACCTAGGGCGGCCCCTTCTGACCCGTCCACTCACTTTCGATCTGTATAAGTATCTCTTTCGTTAATCTTCTTTCATCCATCCTTTCCAAATGACCGAACCATATATAATATAATATTTAATATTTTTTCTTAGGAAACGCGAAACGATATTTAAAAGTCGGCTAGGTTACTATTATTTCATACCGTCCAATGAAACCGATTAGATTAGGGTGACGACGGCACCAATGATGCTCCTTTTTAGCTGTCAGGCCCAGTAATAGACACTTAACTCTTAATTCATATTTCATACGGTCCTAGATTGACTGTTGCAAAACAAACGAATTACCCTTATCTTCTGTAAAATAAGAATCAGGTGTCCATTATTGTTGCCTTGTCCATTACTAGTTCCATTACCCTACCCAATAACTAAAATACCCGATACTTTTAATTTTCAAATTTTACTATGGTGCAAAATGCACTCCTACCGAGGCGGATTCACGTTTCTTATGAAAATTTCGTCACTTGTAAAAAAATATCATTTCACTCTCCAAGTTTATGATTGTATTTAAATATCTTCGGGCGCGGTACACTATTTCTTGACAAATACTACGCTGTGGTTGAGAAATATATATACGTATTATTAGTCCCAAAAAAGATGCTAGTAATCCATAAGGGTCTCCCCAGACCTATCGAAGCGGAATCGGCTTGAGCCGGCAAGAAAAAGTTTTATGCCCGTGGAGTAAGAGTGAAAAAGTTATCGCTCGGCTCGGCTCGGCGTTTCGAACGGAACGACGTCGTTTTCGATCTTATTGCGTGGACATAAAACTTATTTTTACCGGTTCAAGCCGATTCCGCGTCGATAGGTCTGGGGAGACCCTTAAACAGCATATTTTGAGGTAAATTGAAAAACGGTGTAGGAATATAGGTAAACTTCACTTACTGCCATCTTTTCATAAATGTAATACCCATTGGACACAAGATACCCGTGGGTAGGATACATTTCGGCAATTATCATCTTAAAAGTTGTCGACTTTCCAGCACCATTTATTCCTAGTAAGCCGTAGCATTCGCCTGCAATCAAAAAAACAACTGTATTATAAAATGGCTACAAAAAACATTATCTGTAATACTAAAAACTGTAATAATAACAAATTACGATAGGTACACCATGTAAAAAAAAATCTTACGCCTTTTCACAGAAATATTAAGTCCATTAACGGCCATAAAATCCTTGCAGCACGACCTGAAGTTCTTGTGCACATCATAACATAATAATGCCTCTTCTACATTTTTTCTGGCTGCAAAAAAATCAATTAATAATTAATAAAGAGTTCAAGACACACTAATCTCATCCTAATCTTTAATATCGTTCAGTTTCGCCGTCACATATAATATACAGGGTGTCCAGACAGGGTATTAGCATTTAAGATGTTTTTTAATTATCAATTATTGGAATACAAAATGGAAAATTATTTACAAAAGATAATGTTAACCAAATGATGACCGTTACGCTGTCATAAATGTCAATCAATGGAAGCTATTCACAAATTATTCCCTAATAAGGTCATTTAAGGTGATGAAAGAGAGAAAGATGAATATTCTATGTGTGACTGAAAAGAAGAAAAAAGCGGTGAGTACGTCGGCACACGGTAACTTTGTATCAAGACGCGTACGCATCAATTGCCCTTCCGCATGCGTACGCATCTCCATACAAAACAGACATCTTTTTTATTCACAAATTTCGAATCGGTGCTGATATATGTGGCTCCACCCTTAATCGACCCGATGTTTTAAACGGTCACCCATTGTTTTCACACGCAACGCACACACGACCACACACACATTGACACACAACACACACACACACACACACAACACACAATGATAATGAAACGATACTAAAACGTCATAAGCAAGTGAGTGAAATAATAAAAAATCAGGCTTATTTATTACGTTTCCTGATCTCCTTCGCCACATGTTCCCTTTCGGCCGCAACCAAACTGTCGGTGAAGCGGGACTTCTCGTTAACTTTACAACGTTTCCACTTCTCGCCGAGGTTGGAGAGCACTCCGCTATCGGCCATCAACAGCAGCCACTGAGAAAACCAAATCGGTCTTAACCTCCTGGAACTCACTTGAGGACGTAATACGAAATATAAAACCCTATAGTTATTCGATAAGGTTGCGATTACAATGTTACCGTAAGGACCCCCGTGCTCCAGGAGGCTTTGTTACTATAGTTACATTAGGTAGGATAAAAAAATTACAAGTCAAAGTTTTCGAGTCAAATCGGAGAAATACTGGAAAAGGGCCGAATCTTAAGTACTCGAAACCGACGTGCGTGCATGACTCGATGTATGAATGTGGAAGAAGCGAAAGAAGTTTTGTCAGGATCGTAGCAAGTGGAAAGGAGCGGTCTCTGCCTACCCCTCTGGGAAACAGGCGTGATTTAATGTATAAATGTATATATGTAAAAAAATTACATAAAAAAAATTCGTGTCCGTAAAATATGCAAGTCATTTGTAGGTCAATGACCGATATTCCTATAATACCCGAGGTCATTTTAAAGTTACCATTTTAAGCTTTACTTATAGGGTCGAGCACTATCCAACAGACAAAAATACTTGGCCGAAAGCAGATACTTAAATCTATAGGTACAGTCAGGGTAAAAAAAGGTTCGTCACTTTTCGACTCAATTTCAACGCTGTTAAGGTCCAAAAGTGACGAATTTTTTTTTACCCTGACTATACTTACAGAAATTTGTCAAGGTCGTAACAAGTGGGAAGAAGTGGGTCTCTGCCTACCCCTTTGGGAAACAGGTGTGATTTAATGTACAGTCAAGGAATTTGATTCCTAGACCATTTTGGACTATGTCAAAGTGACACTCTAAATAAAGTCACAAGAAGTCTCTTACTTTTTGATTGATTACGTCACTATGACAGTCCGAAATGGTCTAGGAATCAAATTCCTTTACTGTATGTATGTATGTATACCTACAGTAAAGGAAACCATTTTGGAATATGTCATAGTGCCGTAATCAATCAAAAGGCAAGTGACTTCTCATGATTATATTTACAGGATCACTTCATTTGACATATTAATTAACTAATCTCAACTCTAATCCTCGTCTCGAGATGCGTCAAAAATGACAGTGTTCTATGGTTTGACGTTTATTTTGACGTATCTTGTGACCGACATCTCAGCCAAGATGAGTCTATTAATACGGGCCTTAGTCCAAAATGGTCTAAGAAGCAATTTCCTCGACTGACCATTTATTTTGATGGTATCGTTATGGCACCTAGCAATTATGTCAAGTGAAAATATACCAAATGATCATTATGGCACATGATTTGTTATGGCATATAAAATTATGTCATATGAAACGATAGAGAGCCCCACATTTCACGGTCACGGTAGAATTGTGTCTACCCTGAGGCGCGCCATGCTCAGGTTTTGTGCATATCGTGGCGACAAGCGTCACGCCTCTGCGCCTATCTAGTCCTTTATAATATTATCTGAGTCACGTACAGCACATACAGCCGACGGACAGACAGACACCCAAGTCTCATAACATAATTCTTTTTTACCATTTTGTTATAGAACCCTAATTAACGAACTAGAAAGACTGGCTGACTTACCATATAAAGGCATGTATGCAAGCATAAAACCAGGAGCTCCTTGCCAGCGCCGTTGTCATCCATGCGAAAATAACTCTCATAGTTCCCACTAGACTCTAGAAAGACCGTATTCAAATAATTTATAATTAAATATAAACGTTAGAAATATAATTATAATACCTACCTGTAGAAAAAGTCTTACTGGACGCCTTTTTTTAGTAAAAAATTATGTTCTGAAACTTCATCACACCTACTGAAATTCGACTTACTGAAACATCCTATTTACCCGAAGGAGGGATTTCAAGAACGAGGGCTTATTCTACCTAATTTGCATAATGTCTAATTTACCAATACTCCTAGATCTCAAAAGGACTTAGTATCAAAATACCTAAATCCCAGAAGGCCTAACTTTTTGTCTCATTACACCATATTTTTACTATGGCTGAATTATAAGTCTGCGCCGAGCGTACAGTGGCGCCCTCATTACTATTATTGTGTTTTCTAATAAACTAAATAATAGTTTTGTCCAGTATGGACTTGAGTTTATCATTTAAATTGAAGTTATTTTGGCATCCTGTGAGAAGAGAAATATCGCCTGCAAAAAGGATACATGGTTTATCTATTGCTTTTGGAAGGTCGTTGATATATAATAGTACATTGTGTATTAAGGGTGGTAAAGAAAGAATTACAAACGAGAGTCTGTTAGAAACCCGAAGCCGAAGGCTGAGGGCTTTAATGACTCGAGCTTTGTATTTCCTTTACCACCCGTGTAACATACAATGTTGTTTTTCATCACAATTGCGAGGAAATGAAATAAAATAAGACAAAATATTATATTGCAGACTAAGTACATCATTGTCTGTGACTTACCACAGATAATGTCAAACGTGTTCGGAGTCCGATTCTAGTGACAGTCGAGATCAATCGTTTATATGCGAGATTTTTAGGAAATTGTATGCAACTGACATTTCATCTCGAATGGCACAAGAATTGGAATTAATATTAAAAAAAAAACTATTACGCACGATAGGGCGTCGATTTTTCTAGCATGTTATGACACTATTTACGAGCAAGTGTGATGATAAATAAATAGCAGACTGCCAATCACACTCCCTTGGGGAATGGAGGCATTTCAAAATCTTTCTACCGGAGCGGACGTTTGTAATTTTTCTGGTATCAGATTCAAAATATTCTACTTCTGTGAACTGTACGCGGTCTTTTAGGTACGACGCAACGCATTTCTGAGCTATGCCGCGTATACCATATAGTTTATCTAGCAATATTCTAAAATTTACTTTAACATATGCCTTGGTCATATCTAAAATCTTCGGGATGTAGTTATACACCGCGAGGGTCGTAGACCGCTTTTTGAGAAAGCCGTTTTGGACTTCATCGAAAATTTTAAACTTGTACACACAGCCTTTTCGAAGATTTTTGACCCTGTAGGTAAGTGCTATCGGACGGTCATTGTCAGGATCGGTTCTATCGTTTTTTTTGTAAATTGGTATTATTCTGGGTATTTTCAAGAGGTCGGGGAACGTTCCTTCATTGCAGGATTGATTTATCACTTTTATCAGAGTTGTGAGCGGTAGTGCCAGCTGATCACCACATTGCTTGAATAGGGTTACTTAGTGGAAGTTTATCTATCCCGTGTCTGTACTTATTTTCTAGGTTTCTGATATATTTGTAGACTTCTTAGCAGCTTACAGGGTTGAGGAACACGGTATTGGGGGTGGGATGCCGTACGGGCTGTCCCTGGGGTTCGTTGTTCAATCCATCGTTTGACAGCTTTTTCGCCTCACCCATATAGCGAAAAAAATTATTTTAACTGTTTGCTATTAAATTTGGATCTGTTGAAATGAAATTGTTTATTAACAGTTTAATCATTACTCCCCAGGGACTACAAACTCGCCATAACTCCCGCGGGAACCATTTAGCCCATTGTCCTTCTGTGTGCAGGCATGGAATGACACCATTTACGAGCAAGTGTGATGAAAAAATATTTGCTCCAGCTTTTGTAAAACTAAAGCCTTTTTAGTCCCTACAGAATGGCCTATAATGGTGTGGTCACAGGACTAAAGAAACGGAATAGAAACAAGGCTTCGTACAACCGACTACAACCGCGCGAATCCGTTGCACTACTACAAGCACGCGGGGCGTGTGTGCGTGACCGCTGGCCGCTTGTCGCGTACGCAGCAAGACTTGAAAAACACCGGTTTACGCTGGCACAGCACAGCCAGTTGACAATCTCAGGGTCAGTGCGACGCAATTGTTTGTTTTGTTATTGCAAGTTTGAATATTGTAATGCAAAATCGTGGTAATTTATTATTAACAAAGGTTATTTATTGTACAGTATACGCCAACCATTATTAATAATAAAATGTTTACCTATCTGTTATTATTATGAATAGAACGAAAAATAATAATAAAAATGTACCTACTTATCATACTTTAACTACCCCAAGTAAGTACCTATATTTTATTGTATGATCCTTTTTTTAATAATAACAGAGTAGGGACAGTCGGCCAAAAACGTGGTCTGCCACCCTACGGTTGAAGTTCAAGTGCACGTCATGATACAATAAGTTCGATTTTCCCTTTCAACCTACGTAACTTCGGTGATAATGTAATTACATGATACGTAAAACCTGACGCTACAGCCAGGATTGTCTACTCACTAGGGAACTCTTCAACGGTTAGTAGCACTAAAAACTAAAAAACTATAAGTTAGATTCAGGATTTATCAGACCATTAAAAGTAATAAAAAAATATTAAAAAACAAAAAATAGTACTTAAGTCATTTGTAAAGTATCTCTCTGAATAGTAAAACTATTTAACGAATGTTTTATTTAATTGGTCTTAACCTATTGTGACAACCCTACCAAAATAGGTTACAATTTAGCACGTTCTTAAGAAGTTTTGTTACTGTTCCGTTTATGTACTCATGTGGTGTGGTGCATGCGAAGGGCATGCTTCGATGGTTCGGTCATTTGGAAAGGATAGATGAAAGAAGATTGACGAAAGAGATATACAGATCGATAATGAGTGGACGGGTCGGAAGGGGCCGCCCTAGGCGTACTTTTTCGAGTCAAATCGGTGAAATACTGGAAAAGGGCCGAATCTTAAGTACCCGAAACCGACGTGCGTGCATGACTCGATGTATGAATGTGGAAGAAGCGAAAGAAATTTGTCAAGATCGTAGCAAGTGGAAAGAAGTGGTCTCTGCCAACCCCTCTGGGAAACAGGCTTGATTTAATGTATGTATGTATGTATGTGGTGTGGTGGTGAAGCGTTCGGTGTAACTCTTACCGCAGCATCTTTCGTCATCGAATTGTAAATCGCGCGTGTACAGATTCGGGCATTTCTTCCGGAGTATTTTACATTTGGCATTGAAATTTGCAGTAATCGCACATCTGAATATTCCCAGTATCATGTTGTGGATAGGGGAGAGCAATTGTGCTAGTACAAGTAAGGGCGTAGATATAGCGTAATACTGAACTACGACGCTACACACACCTGAAAATTTAATATTATAAGCACATGTGATCGTGATCATTTGACATTCATGACATGAGTGATTGATTATTTAAGATACTTTTAATTTTTTTAAACATTAGTTTTCTTATAATGAAAAAAAAATGAAAAAATTAAAAATAGTTTATTTCCTTCTTAAGAATTACAAATACAAATTAGTGGTTGGGACTTCCTTTTAGGTGAGAACCTGTGTCAGGATGACCCGCTCTTCCGTATATAATATTAGGAAATGTGGTTAATTATGTACTAGACATTTAGGTACTTAGATTTAATACATTAGAAACTTAGTTATAATAAATATTAAAATCTAAAAGTATAATCATATCAATTAAAAAAACATGAAAAGCCTACCCTACGAGTGCCGCTGGCAGTAAGGCAGGGCTCAAGCTACCGGTGGTTAGGGCTGCAGAGAGAGGAACCTCACAGTGCGTGCCGTGTAAATAAGTACCTACTGCCTTCTATATCTGGCCCTTGATCCATTCGTCTAGCGAGTCTCTTGAGGTGTTGGTCGAAACTCTTCGCTATGAGACCGTTTGCCGAAACAACTATCGGGACAATGATCGTCGAATCAACATCCCACATGGCAGTGTGAGCCAAGTCAAGGTACTTGCTGAGCTTGTCCTTGTCAGCCTTTACAAGGTTCTCGTCATGTTGGATGGTGAAGTCGACACTAAGGTCCTGGCTACGAGGTTATGTCTGTGCAAGTACTCGCCGTTGGCCAAATGCAAATAACCAGAAATTATATATTTGTGAGACTCACCGGGGCAACGGTACGCTGGACAATTGTCGACCGTACCGTCCCTCAGAATTATATTTCCAGTAATTGTGCGTCATCAAAATCTTTGGTTTCCCCAAAAGAGGTTATTGTTGCTGGTTCGCGAACGCTCAAAAGTCTACGTCTGGCTCGGTAGAAACCCCCGTGCAGCTTTTTGCTCTTCCATACGTTTCCGTCCTTCTCAGTGCTTGTACCGTTGGTCTGCGCCATTTCTCGCTTGCCATGGGGAGATGCGTAAGGCTCCTGTCTACTGCAACCACGTCATGATGCATCATGCATGCGAGTGTGCTCCGCAAAGAAATAATCCCTGAGATTGCACACGACGCGGTTGTGGTGACTCTTAGCTTTTAAAATGCAAGGACCTTCCTTCATACTTCCGCGGGATGCACAATATTGCACAACCTCCTATCCAGGGCGTCCAGATTAGTCTAAGTCCACCTTAGTAAGCCAAAGGAGTATGTGAGCAGCGGCATCACCCAGCCGTTGAAAGCGCGCACCTTGTCACCACGCGAAAAAAGACTATTGAGAACTATTAACGTCTTGACATCGCCGACCACAACTTCGGATAGATTCGGAGAGATATTTTATTTATGTTATTTGGGAGAAAACACTTATATTAGTGACCAAACAAATACAAAACATTCAAATACCTTACAGGAACATACATACATACAAAGAAACTAAACTATAATTTACGGCCAAAGTGCTGGTTGGGAAGTTATAATTTTCGGAGCGTCAACAAATAGCCTTTAAGCTTACGCTTAAAGGTGTACTTGCTATACACTCCTTGGATGGGAGCCGGAGATCATTCCAGCACATAGACGCCGTGAACATGAAACTACCCCTAAACTCCGCTTTGCGTACATTACTAGACCACTGGATCTTTTTAAAGAGGTACGAGAGTACGGAGGTCATGTGTCGCACCACACAGAACATAAGGGTCGCCAGACTCACCAGTTGTATGCTGCCTCCGTGCAGCCATGTTTAGCAGGGTAGCAGCGTTCAAATATGGAGTGATGTGGGAGCGAGGAGAGACTCAAAAACGAGCACACGCGTTCTGTACTTATTCTACTAGCCTCTTGGACCGACCAAGTATACGACCATCATAAACGACATCGCAATAATTTGCTATAGATAATAATTGATTCACACAGGTAGACACCACCACCACGCTGTCCATCGGCAAGCTGGTTCGCCCATGATCTCTCATATGACAGCCTATGATCTCAATATCCCCAGACGCCAGGCTTTCCAAAGTTCTACGGGTTTGATGCGTCGATCCAAATACCAAATATTTGGACTATTTGGGATTGAGAATCAAGCAATTTCTCTCCGACCAAGAAGCAACACGATCGAGGTCGTCGTTTATGTTCTCTACGGTGTTGACTGTATCTGAGAACGTGTTAGAAGTGTAAAGTTGCAAGTCATCGGCGTAGAGATGGTACAGTCAACAGCATAAATAAGTGATACCTTGTCACTTTAAAGTCGTGTTTGAAATGTTAAACAAAATTGTGAAACGATTGAAAGCGACAAGGTACAGAAATGATCACTTTTTTATGCTTTTGGCTGTACTTACCACTCCTTATACTGGTAACAATGTCAGCACTGCACAATATAAAAAGTAAAGGACCCAGGATCAAACCCTGCGGCTCTCCCCTAGTCACAGAACCAGAGGGGTTGCACTGGGCATGTCGCGCCGCCGATCTGCTGCCATTTTGAACGCTCGGTCTCGGAGCGTGCCGTAATTAATTACATAG
The DNA here is from genome assembly GCA_963966035.1 of Acleris laterana. Lineage (NCBI taxonomy): Eukaryota > Metazoa > Arthropoda > Insecta > Lepidoptera > Tortricidae > Acleris > Acleris laterana. Next base: position 2,034,648 of record OZ014454.1, on the reverse strand, counting down.
TAAAGTTAGTTTTGTGTATGTGTGCATATAACCTTATAGGTACTTTTTATTGTTGACTTGTTCTGTAGTGTGGATAGTAAAACGGGAGTAATAGTAAAAACGGGTTCTTACCACAAGCAAGCAATAGCAAGGGCAAACTAATGCAAAAGTCAGAAATAGAACAAGCATTCGTTCTCTACACGCAGTGAGATTTATTCCTCCCTTTATTATTACCTATCATTATCACGTTCGCAGTCAAATGATACAGTCTCCAGCAACAATATAATATCCAACATTAGGTGCAAAAATATCTCACACGTCTTTATTACTAGAGGTATAAGAGCGGGTCAGACATTTTTGAGCCCAATGTTGAATTATATATTATTGCTGGTGACTGTACACATACATTATTTACAGTTGTAGTCATAAATATACGCGATGCTAAGAAAAAATATTCGGCGTGAAGGCCATATATAGATTAGTGATTTTGACTGTACCATGTACAAACTGCCCACAGGTCTTTTGGTACAGTCACGAGATTTAATTTGGTACCCACCTTAGGTCCAAAGTCAATCTGACATTCTACAACAATAAGGTTTAGTTTCCTATCAGTTACAAATGACTTAACATCTCTAATAATATTTACGACATCAAGCAAATTTTTCTTGAAATGGGTCCCAAATTAACGCTCGTGACCGTACATAATTATTACGTGCCACGCGATACTTTTGAATTATATTTATTTCAATGGCAACCGAAGCCTATTCTTGTACGATTTACGAATGATGGCCACCAACGTGCAATTTTTGTCCCAAATCTGAAGGAATTAACGTAAAAACATTAAACGTGTTTTTTGTGTACTCGTGTGGAAAATTATTAGTTGATTATTATTTTAAACATCTTTCACCAAGTCCTTTGAAGCCTTCCTCGAGAAACACTTACCAGCCATGATAAATGAACAGTTCATTAATAGGGATGTCGCAGACTCCGAAAAAAATATACTGGCCAAAAAATATAGTTCTGCAAACGCAAGAACACCCAGAAAACCAATCAAGGAGGATGATACTGAAACAAACGAGTTAGACATTATTACAAATTGAAGATTGCCTCTAACCGCTGTACTCAGAGACATTATAGAAACAATTAAATCGTTCCTTTTTCAAGCTAGTATATGAAAAAAAATACAATGGACCGCCCTACTGCGTTCTGTTACACTACCGGTTATAAGTATTTAGGCGCTCATTATTTAGTCCATATACGCCTACCTACTATTGCCTACAAAAATTACCATCCATATCTTACTGTCGAATCAGAACTAATGGACTCTTTTAGATGCTAGGTACATTTTTATTTAGAACCAGAAAACTGTGCCAGAGGAATCCATTTTTAAATCTCCAGTTTTCTTATTGCGACGATTTGAAAACCATTATTTGCTTAGCCATTCATCCAATTATTTCAGATCTATTAAATTTAATCTGTGGTACGTTGATGATGCGCGGAAGCCTCAACTTTACTACAAGACCTGCAAAGGATCACCGCAAAATTTTCTAATATAAGCTTCTCATTCAACTTTACCAAGTGCGAAATTCATATTACCTGATCACGCTTCTGTAATATATTTTTTATATCGTTACTAATTTTAATGCAGCTTCACCTAACATTTCGGCCCAAACTCATCTTTAACACTTTTAGGTTCACCGATTTTTGAAGACGCAATCAATCCCATTACAAATTGTACATTAAATCTGTTTAAAAATACTTCTAACCTTTTGTACGAAATGAACCCGTACGTTTTTTATCATTCCCTTTTGTCTTTTCACTAAGTTCATGTATTTGCTACGGACTTGCCCAATTTGGTAATTTCCAGACATCATGGCTTCTATGATATTACCCTTAATCAACTCTGTCTAAATTATTAAACATTCATTTTAGTTTAAGGCTTTAGGCTCAAGCGGTTCTCCAGATTCGTTTCGGTGGACTTGGTATTCGATGCTCTTCTAACGTGGCACTGTCGGATTTCCTGTCCTCCGCTCTTGTTTCGTTGCCTCTCCTCAGTATTATCTTAAATCTGCCACAGATACTTGACGTTGAGATTGCGATCCTCGTGGAGGCCAGGGATGCTTGGTGTGAATCGTGCCCCGGAGCGGATATGCAAGTCAAGAGGCATATCCAAAGAGCATGGGATACACCGCGCCTAATATCAATTCATGGCATGAATGGCTTCATGCATGTCTCATACAAAATAGTCCGGACGATTCAGATCGCACCCGTCTACTCGCTGTCTCAGCAGGTGCATCAGGTCACTGGCTCCAAGCTCTTCCTTCCCACAATATATAGGCGGGTCTCTATTGACTGCCATAATTATTTTTAGTCATAATCTGTATCAAGTCATGATTTTCGCAAGTCATAATGCATTTTTCTCAGGACACGGTAATTTTTTCAGGATTTTTATAAAACTAAACTAACGAATCTACACGATAAACGTGTATATAAAACTGTAACTTCAGCCTGAAAGAAGTTATGACAAAAAAAAAATTACTAACAATACATTATGACCAACGATATGTATGGCAGTCAAAGGGATCCGTATATAGGCACATTCTTGGACCCAAGTTGCTTGCGCATAGCAATATGCTTGCGGCTTGGGGCTAGAATCTGTGTACCTCATACTTGCGCGAGCGGGAAGGAAGTAAGTGAGCTGGCATGTTTGTACCGTCACAACACAATTAATAATCTGATCCGTCGTCCGCTTGCCACTGCCTCTGTGCCAGCTGTCCTCGAACCAGCAGGTTTGCATAGAGACCAGATGGAGCTACATTGGTGCCGTTGAACATGGGTAAGGCACTGATGTGGGACGCGACGTGTGTTGAAACATTCGCCCTTTCCCACGTCCGGTCAACCCGTAATCGGCTCGGTGCAGCAGCTGATCAGGCCCAAACCCTCAAGCGCCGCAAATATTCATCATTCATTATTAAATAATTACGACTGTTGCAGTGGATTCCATGGGACCTTGGTAAGCTGATATCTTTATTAAGGCCCTGTCATCTGGCTCATAGACGCCTCCGGAAAGCCTAGAGTTGGTGCTTAACTCTCCCAAAGGATTAGGCTTGTTATCGTTATCTTGCAACCAGTGTCATAGGGACCAGACCTGACCATTTTATAGTGGTGATTATTGTGTATAAATTTATTATTTGAGTAGCTTAGTTTTATTTTAATTCAAAACGTTTAGTTTTAATTTTTTGTTGTATTAATGTTGAATTCTGTAAATATTATGTCATTATTTGCTATTTCACTATTTTTTTTCTTTTTATTACAAATAGATTTATAAATTTTTAATAGCTGTCTGCCGATAAATGGGATATTCAACAGGATATGTTCTATACCATTTTGGAACATCATAAGTCAGCTATATAAAAAAATCAAAGTGCACGTAAAATTATACACACTGACTCCGACTTAGTAGTATAATACTGAAAGTAGTTTTTTGTATACAATTGCCTAAATACTTATGAGCGGTAGCGTAGGTGACATGTATTGTTTTGTCCGCTGTTAAGCCATTTTCTTCAACTTTCATTATCTATAAATAAATTAAAAAAAAAGGTGAGCTATAGTTCACTTTGTGATACCAGCAACAAATTTTAGTATGTTGTTAAACATGTTATTCTGTTGAAAAACCGCTAAGACCCTACCTGTAAATTACTTGGATCCGGGGATAATTATGACGTCATCAAAATGGCGGCCACTGTATTTTGAAAATTGCTACTAATTCTGAATTTATGAATGCTATATACATTTGTGGGGTATCACACAACATTAGTAAAGTTGTAAAGTAACGGAAATATTTGAAATTATATAAAAAAAAAAACTATAAAAGTCACTATTTCCGTTTACAACCTCGGAAGTATAGACTGTACAATACTAAAATTATGTATGGCAGACAAAACAAAAAAAAAACAGCTACCTATAATACCCTATTATAATACAAGAAACCGAAACTCGATCGGATGAAAAATGTCTTACCGTAAAACTACACAACTAATTATGGTCCTAGCCTGCAACAATAGTCCAATATTCCTCATTGCATTATTCAATTTTTTTTTATCCCTAACTGCTATTATTGCTGGGTATAATGTACCGTTTGGCCTAAAATTTACTGCTCTAAACACAGTAATGAGGGCGCCACTGTTCATCCGGTGTACGCTCGGCGCAGTCTTAATATTTACTTACGCCAAAATCCTGGTTGAGTGAGAATGTTATCCTTTTCAAATATATAAAGTGCAATTATATCTGGCACGATACCAAAACACAATACGGCTGTTAAATGGAAGCAAAGAGTAATGCCCCAGTAGAGCGGAAGCGGGCAGCCGCACATCTGATGGATGTGCCTCGTACCTGTCGTACGCTCTTTTGAGGCGAGCGTGACAGCGAAAAGAATGATCTCCGCGCACTCTGCAACACAAATAATTTGGCTAGTTCCATTTGCGTTAGATAGTGAGCCATTTTTTGGTGACATAAATAACCAGAGCACAGAATTCTTGAGACACTTTTGATCTGTTTTTTTTTTGCCTCTCATCTTCAGCTACAAAAGCACTTGCAAATAGCAACTTTTTGGAAAATGTTATTAGTTGAGGAAGATTTTGCCGTGTTTTTTACGCCGTGTCATACATTTTTTCGTAGTTTCCCCCTTGACAAAAGCATTTTTTTTCAAAACAATTTACTCTCTTTTCTTTAACCTTTTATTTCCGAGGGTTTTGGAATTTTCACAAAGCATTTTTTCTTAGAATTTTTTAGTTCCCAGAGTGAAGTATTTTTTTCACAATTAACATATTTAGACCAAAGGACGGAAAATATTAAAAATATCTAATAAGTTAAATACCTCGAAAACCAGTGACATTAGACCCCCAGTTAACGGGGACGAAATTATTGCAAATTAGCTCTAGTACTCCTTTGCAGGAATAGGTCGAGTTCCCTGTCGCCCTGTACTATTAACGGTTTTGCATTTAGGAACAAAAGTAGTTTCATGATCGAAAAGGGTATGCTAAGATGGTTAGGTCATTTAGAAAGTATGAATGAACGAAGGGTTACCAAAGAGATATGGCGAGCTAGAGTGAGTGGAGATGTCGGGAGGGGACGTCCTATACGGACACACGTACGATGATCAGATCGAGATTATAACCACCCGAAAGTGACGTATATAGCATGAAGAGATTGATGAATGACGTTCAATAGTCTCTACTACACAGACAGACAGACAAATCGGGAGACACCCGTGAAGTTATATATTTATGTGTAAGTAGTTTTATTATTTTGTCTTCAGTTGCATGAACAATGAGCATAGCTTTTCTTAATAAGTTAAAAAAAATACATCAAACATTATTTATTGTGTTTTTTGAAAAGACCGAAGGACCTAGGTCGCGATTTCTGAGGGGCTTGTTGGCGACAGTCTCCCAGGCGCTTTATCGAATGACTAAACATCAACTGAACTTACGAAATGCAATAATCATTGAGTAACCCATCAAAGTATAGTCATTTTTCTCGGGAATGGTTTTTTCATTTGAATACATTTCGGTATCGTCATCAATGGGCTGGTTAAGGACCGAGATACTACTGCCAGTCTCGCCCAGCAAGCGCACCGCCATCAAGTTGGACAATAGGTTCACTGCTACCGGCGCTGCGTGTCGCGCAGATGCACTGTATTTCGCCTGCCAATAAACGTTACACAGTCACATCGTGTAACGTGATTTGACATTCATCGTTGCTAATGTATGTATGCATGTATGTATGTATGCAGAATCGTGAAGGTGGCTTAAACCTCCAAGAAAGACAGGATACTTTTTATCCCAGAAAATTCGGTAGTGCTCAAAGGAATAGCGAGAATCGTGTTTCCGTTGCAGAGTAAATGAACATTCTATGTCCGCAGCAATACGGCTCATTATTATAATACTAAAAATATTAATTCTCGTATCGCACATGTTCGCCAATCCATACTGTTTCCACCTGTTGTGAGCTACGATGCCTCAGACACATAACACCGAGAGATACACAAACACAGACATGCACAAAGATACACATATACACGTCAATCGAATGATTATGACACTCATTTTATAGACTGGGGTCAAAAAGAATGGAAAACATACCTTAGCATGAGTATTATTAAACACAACATTAATTGGAACATCATTTTTGTTGCTTCTTAGAATCAAATCTGCAACAACACAGAGTAAGAATAACATAACAACAAATTACAAACCCCTTAAGGTTGAATTCCATGGGTAGCGGCTGATGCCACAGACGCATGCGGCTGCCGCGCGCGATCGTAGCCCGCGTCTCGCGTCAGTGGCAAACACTAAACTCCATACCAATAGACTTGTCTAATTTAGTAAACACTGTTATAACCTCAAATTGCTCCCTTTTCGCCTATAAAAACAATGTTGTCATAAAAAAACCATCCATGGTGACAAATCTGGGAAATGGTTGCTTTATTCGGCAGGGAACGGCCGTTTAAGCCAAAATGATGCATTTTGAGGTTATAAAATTGTTTATCTATTTTCATATTGTAAAGGTTGAATTATAAACTTTAAAACGAATTTTTATTGGCATACTTATTTTATAAACACAATGCCGAAACAAAAAAAAACACTTTAAAAGTATTTTTTTTACCATTACGATACAAGTTAATCCAAAAAGTTACTGTCACCAACGAAGTTCCATGTCAATTATTTTTTTATAATGGAACGCACATGCGGTTCGCGTCATTTTTACAGCATTACAAAAAGTTTTCATTCCAATTTTTACTTGTCTGTGACAGTACCCGCTTTAACGCATGCGTGGTGATGTGCTAGGTTTTGGCGCTATTCATTGAATACATTTTGTTGTAATGTATGAGAGTAGATAAAGTAGTGTATGCACATAAGTAGGTAGTAAAACACTCGGGCTCGGTTCTTAACCACACAGCCGTGTTTTAATACCCCTAATTATGCAACAATTTCATAAACTTCTATTACTAAATAAGACAAGTCAATTAGTATGAAGTATTAGAAAACGTATGGAACCGCTTCCGTGATTAGTAGTGGCACCCCGGGCGACTCGAATAATTTATCCCTAGCCCAAAGTTATATCGACTGGAGGACGACACATTGAACTGCGTCCTTTTTAATGGTGAGTGTACACACAGCCTATATTTGAACTCACATGTGACATTATTAGCGGGCCTTGACCTTTGGCCTTGATAAATGACCTTGATGAATGTACTTATACAGAGCGTTTTAAAAATAATAATATAATGTATATTTTAAGGTCTATATTGCAAAAGCATTAGCACTGCAATAATTAACGAGCCATATTTTCCACCTAAACATTAACTGGTTGGTAGTGCATTAGTGATAAAAACATGATTATCCCTTTAAAATGGATAAAATTGTTAATCCTAAAGCATTGTTTGGTTTAAAATCTATTAGTTAGTATTTGTATTAATAAACGTTTCAATAGTAAAAACCACAATTTTTGACAAAACACATTAGGACAAACTATGATTATAGGTCGCCACACATAAAAAGAGCTCTGAGCGGCTAGTGGAGGGCATATATATTTGCGCATATTGTGTCCTGGCAAACTAATAGCGTGGCAGCAAAGCGCAGCGGTTCACCCTCCCCCCACTCCCACCAATTTGTTCCGTAGTTAGCTCACTGCGCAGGTAGGTCGCTCAGGGCTCTTCTCACGTGTGTCGATTTGTATTCCACTTGATATAGGCCCGACAAACAAATACATACCGGCAGCTGGAGCCATCAGCTGATTTGAATCAACATATTTATATCCAAGCTTCGGCAAGGGTGCGTTACTTCCAGGCAGAACAGAGTACGTGGGAGGATTTATTCCAAGCATATGAATTGGGTCTGATTTCATGCTCGACTTTTCGTTAGAGGTGCCAGTCAGTCCTTCTAGATTTATGTTGATCAAATATCCACCCGCAAATGCCAATGAGACAGGGAGCACAACATGCTGGAACAATAACATGAATGTCGCGACTGTTTACGCTACCTAAGAAGCCAGTGATCCTTAGTTCGACTCCCGGTAAGGGCAAATATATTCTTTATTTATTTATTTATTTATTTATTGAACAAGAACAGTTTACACCAATTACACTTGCCAACATACTTATAGTGGACTTATTATATAACAGTTAATTCACATTCATACACACTCTTTCTTACACATTAAAACACCCATTTCTTCACTAACATTCACGTACAATCCTTTTTAACGCATCCCACAATACGCCCGACATAAAAAATACATTTTTTCCATTAATCTCATATAATTCTTGTGAGCTTTTAAACTTGCTACGTGTACCGTCACTAGATGGCGCCAAGGAATCAATCATTAATCAGGGCAGATGTTCCTCTGAATTAATAAAACGCTACCACAATGTGATACGTAGGTTTATAGCAATTACAGATGTAGTGCAAAATGATTTTCCTTCGGGAAAACTCGGATCTCAATCGGAATACGATGGCACCCGAACTGTCAATCAATGATTGTATTAAATGAGTGACGTTTTCATGTCCATTAAAATGGAACTTTATTGTTTAGTGTCAAATGACAAATGCTGTCATTTGTCACTTTGTCATTTGACACTAAACAATAAAGTTCCATTTTAATGGACATGAAAACGTCACTCATTTAATACAATCATTGATTGACAGTTCGGGTGCCATCGTATTCCGATTGAGATCCGAGTTTTCCCGAAGGAAAATCATTTTGCACTACATCTGTAGCCGATTACGTATACATTTTTAAAGTCATCAATTTTCTTGAAGTCAATGCCATCTGGTGATATCTAATATCTTACTAAAACTATTAGGTAGGCTGCCAGCGTCTTAGCAGTGGTGCTCAGATACGGCATCTACTGGTGTAACTACGGGACTAAAATTGCCTACAGAATTGCCTACATTCGGACGGCACGCTTTTGCTCTATGAGATTGGGTATCTGGTTCTTCGGTTTATATGAGTACTAGCGTCTGCCCGGGACTTTGTCTGCGTAGATTTCGATTATCGTTATTTCTTCGGGAACTTTTAAATTAACTTTTAAATAATAAGTAGCCTGTGTTAATCCAGTGTAAGCTATCTCCATTCCAAATTTCATCCAAATCCGTCCAGCCGTTGCAGCGTGAAGGAGTAACAAACACACACACACACACGCAAACTTTCGCATTTATACCGGTGCCGGTACAGTCACGAGATTTAATTTGGCACCCACCTTAGGTCTAAAGTCATTCTGACATCGTACAACAATAAGGTTAAGTTTCCTAAAAGTTACAAATGACTTGACATCTCTAATGACATTGACGACTTCAAGCATGTTTTTCTTGAAATGGGTCCCAAATTAACGCTCGTGACCGTGCCTAAATAAGCCAAGTCTGCAAAACATGCAAAAAATTTTCAATGTGAACTCCCTAATGAAGACGTAAAGAGGAATCATTCAATTTACCACAAAGACGTACGAGACAAGATTGATCCTCACGAAGCGTAGTTGCCGCTGCATTAGCACTACCCACATGCGAAAGAATAGAACAATACCGGTAAGCTTTTTCAATTCCGGCTCTGTAAAGAAAAACTTCTCATTTCATCTTCCATTTTCGAAAATAAGTATTAAATAGATGACAAGCTCTGATATAATTATATACGTGGGTTTGACCCTCACTATTAACCACGGAATATAATATCAAAACAATTTAATGGAAAGGTGAAGTGGGCGTTCCCTCGTCGCCACTATTATGCCACACCAAGCTGCTGCAGGTAAAAAGTTCCAAGTTCCAGTTACTTATATTTGTATTCTACGCGTTTTTTTCCCAAAAATCCTAAAAACTTTAAGTACTTACATGTGAAAATTGACAACATTTCATTTTTGTGACACTTGCAAATTACTATAGGAACCGAAAGGATTTTGATGCTTCCTGAACACGGTCAACATCATCATCATCACGCCAGTCGAAAGACGTCCACTGCTGGACATAGGCCTCCCCCAAGGCTCTCCACTCAGGCCGGTCTTATGCTCTTCGCATCCGCCGCGTTCCCGCGATCTTTACAAGGTCGTCACTGCATCTTGTTGGAGGCCTACCTACAGCTCGTCTCCCGATCCGCGGACGCCATCCAAGAACCTTCTGACCCCATCGGCCATCAGGCCTAAGAGCAAATGTGCCCCGCCCACTGCCACTTAAGTTTAGCTATTCTTCGGACTATGTCAGTAACCTTAGTTCTACTACGGATAATTGTCATCATTTCTGATTATATCACGCAACACGGTAATAGTAAATTGTGTATTAAGGGTGGTAAAGAAAGAATTACAAACGAGAGTCTGTTAGGCTTTAATGACTCGAGCTTTGTATTTCCTTTACCACCCGTGTAACATACAATGTTTTTCATCACAATTGCGAGGAAATGAAATAAAATCAGACAAAAGATCATATTTTTAACTTATTAGCGGCAGACTACATCATTGTCTGTGGCTTACCACAGATAATGTCAAACGTGTTCGGAGTCCGATTCTAGTGACATATGAGATCAATAGTTTATTATGCGAGATTGTTAGGAAATAGTATTCAACTGACATTTCATCTCGAATTAAACTTCATATCGAATGGCACAAGAATTGGGGTCCTGACGTATTGTGATAGTTTGAGTCCACGTATAATATTAAAAAAAAAGCTATTACGCACTTAAGTAACGTAATGGTAAAAAAAAGGCCCGCGGGTATTATTTTGGATTTACGGTCGATTTTTCTAGCATGTTAGGACACTATGTACGAGCAAGTGTGATGAAAAATAACATAAAAGGAAGTTTGTGTAAAAATAATCAGATTTTACCACACTGCGTCCGAATGAATGTAATACCGAAGCCTTTTTATTATTATTTATTTATTACATTGATAAATTCTGAGCCTGGTAAAAAAACTAAGGGGCTCACTTTTTAGAGCAATATTATTTTTCTATCCATGAAGGTCAATGCACTACGTCAACCTGTCCAACTTCATTACCCCATCAAAAAAAAAAAGATTCGCTGAGGTTGTTAAAATGAGAGTCTACTACTTCTTGTACAGTCGAGTTCATAAATATGTGAACACTTTAGTACCCTGTAATTTTAATCACTGTGACAATTCATAGCAGTTCAAACATGACATGGTCATATTCATTTATTGCTTTATGTTGTACAATGAGGTTGTAAAAATACAGTAAATAGCTTTCAACATAAACCCTTCAAGGGCACTGCAACAAGACAATAATATAATATAACAGATGAAATTTAATAACAAAAGGCTAATAGATTTTATTCACTATTGAAACGCAAAAACTCTTCCAAATTATAAAAACATATTGACATTAAAGATCTCCTTAACTTACTACAAAATATAGACTCTTTTGTTATGTTTTTGATTGTAAGAGAAATCATATAGACAAGGTATTAAAGTGTACACATATTTATGAACTGTACTGTACCTCCATATTTTTGGGGTTTCGTAAGAGATAATAATCGGAAGGGGCTAAATCTGGCGAGTAAGGTGATTGATTTGATTTCGCCGAAGTGTGAACGCGAGCGCTGTCTCGGTGAAACAGTGCTTTTTTCGACAGCGTTTGGGGGTCCAGACAAGATGCTAACACCGCTATCGTTTCTCTGTTCAATCGGTTCGTTTATCTACATTTGATACAGCCCGTTACATTAATTATACCAAGGCAGTTTATTAAATATCATTTAGATAATTTTTTACCATAACAGGTACATAAAGAAGTCTGGCCTTTATGGGATTTGTACCAAGGACTTCACTTACCGGCCACAAAGGTTTCTTCCTCGAACGTGGTTACAACGTCACTGCACAACCTGAAACAAACAAATAACTTTATAACCCCCTAATGCATGCATCTGTGTCTGTGTGTCTGTGTAACGAGAAGATATGAACATTTCTACGCGATCAGACACATGGTCAAATTTCCGCAAGCCAAATATGCACACGTTCTGAAGCCGTTCCGGCGATTGCTCCCTTTTTCGTCGTACTGATTCGTCGTATTTTTGTGTTGTCACACTTTTGTTTCGTCGCTTTTCGTCTTCAACATAGTCTGGTTTGGATACAGTAGAACTGCGAAGTCATGTCATTGTACCTCACTTATCTTTAATCTACAATAATTGCATTCCAGCAGGGGTCTTTCCAAGTCTTATGAAAAATAGTAAGGCCATGCCATTTCTTAAATTGGGCGAGATAAGTGAAAAAATATATTAATTCACCTTTCATGAGAGGTATAAATACGGGATCCCTTTGACTGCCATACATATCGTTGGTCATAATGTATTGTTAGTCATATTTTTTTTGTCATAACTTCTTTCAGGCTGAAGTTACAGTTTTTAATAAACGTTTATCGTGTAGATTAGTTAGGTTAGGTTAGGTTAGTTTTATAAAAATCCTGAAAAAATAACCGTGTCCTGAGAAAAATGCATTATGACTTGCGAAAATTATTACTTAAAACACATTATGACTTAAAATAATTATGGCAGTCAATAGAGACCCGTATAAATACGTCTTACGTTATGAAAACTTCATCAAGCGTGCTCTTTCCAACTCCAATGGAGACAATTCCCAAACTTTCCTTCACTCCCTCTAACTCAGCAAACAGTTTTGGGAAGTTTGCGCTGTCCGTTGAGGGCAGGTTGTATGTGACTAATTTGTGGGACTTGTCGCAGACGGAAGCACTCGGAACACTTTTGCAGATCAGTTCAGTGATGGCTTTGTCATCGTTTCCCTCCTTCATAGTAACCGAGAGACGGTACCCGCCACCTGAAATATCCAAATGGTATTAGTATTTTTTAAGGGTTTGGTATTCTCTCAAAGAATCCTCATAGTTTATTCATGTCCTTCTGAAGGGACCTTCATCGGCACCTATGTATGGCATAACCATTATTTTCAAAGAATTCAAAGAGGCAATGCTGGTTTCTGAATGCTCTTCTTCTATTTACATTATTTTTGTGATGGTAAGTGGGATCTAAAACCAACGACAATTGCATTCTTAAGACTACTATCTCGAGATTACAAATGCGTTGCCAACCCTGAGGACTAAGATGTAATGAACATAAGATCAATTAGGTATATAACTATGAGATCTATTGTTGTAATGCTCGTCAATTTACTGGTCTAAGAAAAATCTCTTATTCCAAACACTTATTGGCGATAAGTTAAATTAAAGGATAAGATGGTGGACATGGTCATAATTAGGGTTGGAACTTTTGATGGCATAATTTGGTTCTAGAATACGGAGTCGCGGGCAGTATGAACCAATAAGGTTGTTACCACGCAGGTAAAAATGCGTTCGCTTGGCAACACGCGCTCCCCTTATACCGCGCCGCTTACCGCCTACCTGTGTCACCTAAAAATCTACTTTCACGCAGGTTTAAGTTACGTTTTGCGTATTATTAAAGATAAAAGATAAAGATAAAAGATATTTATTCAGTAAGTAGGCCGCACGGGCACTTTTACACGTCATGAATCTACCAGCGCTTCCCAAGAGGAGACCACTGCCGAGAAGAAACGCCGCAAGAAACTCAGCAGTCAGTCATTTTTTAAACATGTTACAATGGTAGTACTTAATCTAGCATTATATAAAGCAATAAATATTAAATTAAATATAATATCAAATAGCAAATAGCATGCGTAGTTCAGCAGGAAAACATGTCAAAAATATTACGAGAGAGACAAGGGGGGGGGGGGAAGAGAGGAGGAAAAAAAAAAACACAGGACAACCAAATAAAAGTTTGATATGCTTTCCCACATCAACGGTGTCCCCTAGACAAACAACTTTGCAATTTTACAAATTATGAATGACTAAGTTTCGGGTTTAGGCCAAGCATTTTTATCTGTTAGATAGTCCTCGACCCTATAGTACGCTTTAGATATTAACGACTTTTTTAAGTAATATTTAAGTGCTGGAAAGGGTAATGTTAAAGCTTCGTCAGGTAATTTGTTATAGAAATGAATGCATTGACCAACAAATGATTTATATACTTTACGGACGCAGAATTTTCGGATAACAATTTTATTTTTATTTCTTGTATTTAGATTATGTACATCGGAAATTTTGGTGAAAGAATTTAAATTTTTAATAACATAAATAATATTCTCATAAATAAATTGAGACGCTACAGTTAAGATGTGAATTTCTTTAAAAAGTTCTCTTAAGGAGTCACGGGAATTTAAGTTATAAATAGAACGAATAGCCCTTTTTTGTAAGACAAATATACTTTGTATTTCAGCTGCCTTACCCCAAACCAGAATACCGTACGACATCACACTATGGAAATAACTATAATAAACTATGCGAGCTGTCTCAACATTAGTTAGTTGTCTAATTTTCCTAACCGCGTAAGCTGCCGAACTTAGTTTACCTGCCAGTACCGCTATATGGGGACTCCATTGCAAATTTTTATCTATGGTTATGCCTAGAAAAACTGCCTTATCTACCATTTGCAGACACTCGTCATTTAGAAAAATACTAGAATCTACCGGTTTAACATTAGGCAAAGCGAACCTAACACATTTAGTTTTTTTAGCATTTAGTAGTAAATTGTTACTAGTAAACCAATTAAGTACTTTAACTAGTGTGGCGTTTATCCTACTGTAGTCAATGGACTTTCTATCTACTTTGAAAATTAATGAAGTATCATCAGCAAAAAGTACAATCTCACAAAGTTTATCTACTGTTGGTGGTAAGTCATTTATATAAACCAGAAATAAAAAAGGGCCTAAAATTGAGCCTTGCGGCACACCTAATTTCACTGTAGCTCCAACAGATTGCGTTTTGTTTACAACAACTGTTTGAGTTCTATCACTTAGATAAGAAGACATGAGACTTGAAGCTTTATTGGACAATCCATAATGTTTTAATTTTAAAATTAGGGTCGATTATGACTAAGGGTAGGACTTTTGGTGGCATATCGTGATTCTAGAATCCATGGAGTCCCTACTTCTTAATTATTACACCATCAAAAGGTCAAAACCAAGGTGGTATGTGTGTAATATAATAATCTAACCCCGTTATCTACGTAGCTAATCGGTGGCAGACGGTCGATAATGACGTGACAATGTTTTCCAAATTAATGATTGCATCCCAAAGGTAATCAAGGTAATCACGTTTACTAGAAACTAAAAAACGTTCTATTTAAAAACCCTGGATATACCACAGTACAACAAATCCGTAATTTGTTAGAAAGTGAAGAAATCGAAATTAAACAAACTATAAATAAACATACATTGCAAAGTTACCAAAATATGATTATTTTACTACTTACGTCGTCGGTAGAAGTGGAGAGATCGTTTTCTTGCCGTAAGTGTTTTTTTCCAGTAGAAGACATAGTCCAACTTCTATTAGTTTAGAACTACTTTGAATGTTAAGTACTTACATTAAAAAAATAAATTTAATACATTTTGTCACATCTAACAACTGTCGGCCACCAATTTGCTACGTAGATACCGGCAGCTGGTTGTCGGTGCAGCGCCCGAGTTGTTTTCATAAATTTTGTATGACATCGATAAATACGTTGCCATACATAGCATACCGAGGGTTTGAGAGGGTTTGAGTGGTCGTCCGCCCGATAAACCCGATTAGGTTCACTTCGTCCACATTCCCATCTCGTTCACATTCCTACTTCATCAGCAATCCCATTTCGTCCACAGTCAAGTCAACGCCAATTCGTCTACTTCCTATATTTTCAATATTCCCATCTCGTCCATATTCCCATTTCGATTTATACCGAACGGTGTTACTGAGAAATAAAATTTAGCCTTAACGCACTGGCTAACAAGTAACAACCATGTAGGTCCGCCACCAAATACATTAAATAATAAAAATTGTAATATATTTTCATTTAATTTTTATTTTTATTCTACTTCTGATTTTACTTTACGCGTGTTAGTTAAGCTAGGAATGTTGACGAAGTGGGAAAAGGACGAAGTAGGAATGTGAACAAAATGGGAATGTGGACGAAGTGAACCTAAATGGAAAAATCAAAGCCTACGCTGTCGCATCGGCTGCTTACCGCTTCAGGCCGTAAGCCGCGTCAGGATGCTTGCTACAGAAATTAACTATCATTGCGTCCACCAAGATCCCCTAGCCTGATCCCCAGGGGATCCTGGTGAACTCATTCAACAGAGTCGAGACGGAGCTCTGCTGACGCGGAGCTCCTACTTCTGGGTTGTTTCGGTCCTTCAGACCCTCTGAAGAGCTTACATAACCTAAACCTACCTCTATTTTAACGTTATGATTGTGATAAACACCTGAGTTCACTAGGATCCGGCCCCATGGGGGATCGGGCTAGGGGATCCTGGTGGACTACAATTTAACAATGGTGTTTTCCTACACACGATATCCACGCACAGGACCGGTTAAATGAGAGTTAACTAGTGTAATTTCCTAGGGCTTACCGACAGCATTTTTGAGAAACATGGGAGTCGCGTGGCATTTAAGGTGTCCGCTGTGCAGCGCCGCCACGCGGTCGCCGAGCGCGTCCGCCTCCTCCATGAAGTGCGTCGTGAGCAGCACCGTGCGGTCTCCGCGCAGCGACTGCACAAAACACATGTGTGCACAAGTGGGACCAGGCAGGACGCGGCCGGTAGGACGCGGGCGGCAGGACGCACGTGTAAAATTCCAACGAAACCATAATTGTAAAAAATATGCTAAGTTCACATGTGCCATCAAAAGTAGAGGTATGTTGACAGTCAATCATCATCAGTCAATTTGAGCTTTACCTTAGCAGTTCTCCATTAAATTATGACAAAATATGTTGACTATTCCAGTAAACTGCCAAGTTAGAATTCAAAATGCAATAAATTGAAATTTCTCTGAACTGATCTGGTGGGCTCGTTCAGGATAAGCACGAAGGAGTCAAGGGCCAGCGCACAGGCCAGCTGCACGCGCCACTTCTTTTACATATAGTATAGTTACCAGCAGCAAGTCCCACAGCCCGCGCCGTGTCTCCACGTCTAGCCCGCTGGTGGGCTTGTCCAGGATGAACACGGAGGAGTTTCCGGCCAGCGCACAAGCCAGCTGCACGTCCCGCTTCGTATACATATAGTATAGTTACCAGGAGCAAGTCCCACAGCCTGCACCGGGTCTCCACGCCCAGCCCGCTGGGGTGGTCATCCAGGATGAACACGGAAGAGTCACCGCCCAGTGCGCAGGCCAGGTGCATGCGCCGCTTCGTGTACATATAGTATAGTTACCAGCAGCAAGTCCCACAGCCCGCGCCGGGTCTCCACGTCTAGCCCGCTGGTGGGCTCGTCCAGGATGAGCACGGAGTCACCGGCCAGCGCGCAGGCCAGCTGCACGCGCCGCTTCGTGTACATATAGTATAGTTACCAGCAGCAAGTCCCACAGCCCGCGCCGGGTCTCCACGTCTAGCCCGCTGGTGGGCTCGTCCAGGATGAGCTCGGAGGAGTCACCGGCCAGCGCGCAGGCCAGCTGCACGCGCCGCTTCGTGTACATATAGTATAGTTACCAGCAGCAAGTCCCACAGCCCGCGCCGGGTCTCCACGTCTAGCCCGCTGGTGGGCTCGTCCAGGATGAGCACGGAGGAGTCACCGGCCAGCGCGCAGGCCAGCTGCACGCGCCGCTTTGTGTACATACGAGGGCTGCCTTTTAAGTTGTGTCGTTTGGAAAAACTAAAGACAATTTAAGTGTTAAATGGTATTTATTGTTTTTCAAAGTAATCACCGTGATATGTAATACACTTTTTCATTCGATCGAACCAGTTTTCGAAACACTTATTCCAGTCCGAAGTCGGGGTCTCCAAAATGGCCGTTTTGTATGCCTCAACGGCTTCTTCAGGCGTCTGGTACCGTTGACCACGAAGTCGTTGCTTGATTTTTGGAAAAGTAAAAAAATCGTTAGGGCTTAAGTCTGGACTGTGCGGCGGGTGTTCCAGAATTTCGACGTTTTGCTCTTTTAAAAACGCAATTGTTTGCCGGGCGGTGTGCGAGCTCGCATTATCGTGATGCAGTCTTATACGACGTCTTGGGTTATTTTTTCGAAACTCGCCGATGACTTCTGGTAAACAGACAGTGGTATACCAGTCAGCATTAACCGTTTTACGATCCTCGAGCACGATGTTGGCCACGTGGCCACTTTTCGCCACAAACGTGGCGACTATTTTTTTCGAAATGCTCCGTGAGCGTATTACTTTGGTCGGTTTTGGCTCATCTTGGAACACCCAAACAGTCGACTGCTGTTTAGAATCGGGTTCGTAGGCATATATCCAAG
Source organism: Acleris laterana (assembly GCA_963966035.1). Lineage (NCBI taxonomy): Eukaryota > Metazoa > Arthropoda > Insecta > Lepidoptera > Tortricidae > Acleris > Acleris laterana. The sequence goes on along the minus strand of OZ014454.1, from coordinate 2,016,376 downwards.
ATTCGTCACCACTGATAATGTCGTAAACATGTTTCGAGTTTCCTCGGTTGAATTGCCGCAGAGTTTTGCGACACCATCGAACGCGAGCCGTTTTTTGGTCTTCACTGAGTAAATGTGGTATCCAGCGAGAGATCAACTTTTTTACGCCTAAGTGATCATGCAAAATACTGTGAACACTGGTCCCTGAAATACTTAAGGAAGCTTCTATCTCACGGTATGTCGCATGGCGATCTTCGACGATCAGTTGCCGTACAGCATCAATGTTCTCCTGGGTTACGGCTGTTTTTGGTCGACCTTCACGATGTCTATCACCAAGACTAGAGCAACAACGTTGAAATTCTAAATACCAGCGTTCCACAGTCCGGAGGCATGGTGCTTTATCATTGAAAACCGTAGTCAACTCTTCGAAGCACTGAAGTCGCGTTAAGCCCCTTTTGAAGTTGTAAAAAAATATCGCACGTAAATTTTCCTTCGAAATTTCCATTTTCACAACTGACTTGTCAACTTTGAACGAGCGCTGTACTAAAACGGTTGGGCCGATTTCGAGTCATTCTTTTGTTTTCGAATTCTAATTTCAAATATTTTAAGATGACACTAGTTCTTTTTTATGCAATCACGGAAGGCTTGCAAACGACAGAACTTAAAAGGCAGCCCTCGTATAGTATAGTTACCAGCAGCAAGTCCCACAGCCCGCGCCGGGTCTCCACGTCTAGCCCGCTGGTGGGCTCGTCCAGGATGAGCACGGAGGAGTCACCGGCCCGCGCGCAGGCCAGGTGCATGCGCCGCTTCGTGTACATATAGTATAGTTACCAGCACAAGTCCCACAGCCCGCGCCGGGTCTCCACGTCTAGCCCGCTGGTGGGCTCGTCCAGGATGAGCACGGAGGAGTCACCGGCCAGCGCGCAGGCCAGCTGCATGCGCCGCTTCGTGTACATATAGTATGGTTACCAGCAGCAAGTCCCACAGCCCGCGCTGGGTCTCCACGTCTAGCCCGCTGGTGGGCTCGTCCAGGATGAGCACGGAGGAGTCACCGGCCAGCGCGCAGGCCAGCTGCACGCGCCGCTTCGTGTACATATAGTATAGTTACCAGCAGCAAGTCCCACAGCCCGCGCCGGGTCTCCACGTCTAGCCCGCTGGTGGGCTCGTCCAGGATGAGCACGGAGGAGTCACCGGCCAGTGCGCAGGCCAGCTGTGCGCGCCGCTTCATTCCTCCGGAAAGAGTGCTCGGAAAGTTGTTCTCCTTTGTCTCCAATCCTATTTGTTTAATTATTACACCAGCAGAATTTTTAGCTCTTTCGGTCGTGAACCCTTTAAGCTGTCAAATAACAAAATTAAATTCCTTACTGTATGCCAAAATAGAAAACGACGTGTACATAACGGTAATTCAATAATTGTTTTTTTTTTTTTTATTATTCGTATGTAACCTGTTGGGTTTCCAGGTCGGTATAAGTATCTGTATGAAAAAAGGGTACAGTTGTTTTATCTCACGAAAGCGAGTTTCCCATACTTGTTTGTGTAGAACTGTAGATGCATATGCACGTTGCTTGTCTCGTAGTGTGCCGGGTGTCTATAAGTGTTACAACTACAAGAATGGCAAACCCGCTCCGCCTTAAAAAAGGCCGAGTATCCGCCACTTTTGGATGGAGGCTGATGTCCATAAATGGACTCTATAATTCTGTTTTTAAATAATTTTTAAATACTTAATACTTAGTATGGTAATGAAATGAGATCCAAATTTGAACATATTCCAAAATTAACAGCTGTCATCGCTGTCACCTACCACAGGTAATGCTGGTCATTGATATATGTGTAGATAAACTACTTTAAAGATCACCGGCGTTTGATCTACAGTTGAGCTGCGTTTGACAATAACATGAGCGTCTGATCATAGTGATCATGAGCAAAAGTAACACGCGCCCCGGCCCTGAGCGCTTCTATAGTATTTCTCTGGATATGGTAGAGCCTGCGACAGCACCCCAAGCTCGAAATAATTTATCTGTGGGTCTATTTTGGTCGTGTTTGACGAAAATGTATAAAGCATATAAGTACGTTACTTTATGACTAGTATCAACAATTTAGCGTGATGGAGGTTTTATCCACCGCGATAAAAGCAACCATAATACGGAAACTGAAGACGATATTTTAAAATCTAATAAAAAAGAGCCAAGTATACATTATTGATTAAGACTGCGCCGAGCGTACGCCGGATGTACAGTGGCGCCCTCATTACTTTTATGAAAACACGAGTTATAGGGTATATCACATAGTTTAATAACAATTCACCTTCGAGTTATCAACTTAACGGAAAAAAGTGGCCACCTTTTCCCGTTAAGCTGACTACTCAAAGGGTAATTGTTATTAAAGTTTGTTACGTATCCCATAAATTGTGTTTTTACTTACACTACAAAAACCTTTCGTCTGATTCCAAGGAAATTCTTTAGTTTATTATAAAACGCCACTGGACGCTCGACGTTTGCTCGGTGCAGTCTTAACTAGATAATAAACATAATGCATTACATTAACATTATAGAGGTATCATAATTGTAGGTAAAGGCTTCTTATTCTTGAAACAAAATAGCACTCACCAATCCGAAAACCATGATGTGTTCCATGACTGTAAGGTCAGGGAAGAAAAGGTTGTGTTGCGGACACAACCCCACCAGCTTATGGGCTTCAGCGTGCCTCGCTACCACATCGATACCATTTATTTCCACAGTGCCCGATGTGGGACTATACATACCTGCATCAAAAATACTTAGATAACTATAATATTTTATCTCCTACTATTCTATTTCCTATAATAAACTTAATATTTTTTTTTTATAATAGATGGCACACAAGAAATAATTATCACAAGATAATAATATCATAAATGTTGAAGACTTAATTAAGTTTAGACTCAATTATGGGTCCCCTCTGGCCATGGCCATGTTAGAATGGGTTAGAATTGTGACCATAACAGCCGAGCGAGCGTAGCGAGCATGCCACGGAAGTGGCCGGCGAAGCGCGAGGACAGAATAACATTGTTTCAGCGTTGTTTCTCTGACGCCCGCGACTTCGTACGCGTAGGACTAGTTCCCCGCTACTCCCCCTATTTCTTCCCGTTGGGGGTTGAATTTCAAAAAACCCTTTTGTAGTGCTCACTTACATCATGAAAGGAACCCCTGTACCCAATTTCAAGTTTCTAGGTGTAGTAGTTTCGGTTGTGCGTTGATATAAGTCAGTGAGTCAGGTTTGCCTTTTATTTATAGATGTAAATATTTTATCGGTTTTGATTATTAGATAATGTAATGGTCATTTAATCGTATTCTGTGAATATTTCAAGCGTGTACCTATTGCCGTTATTAATATCGAGCAAAAAATGGCAAAAAAAAACACGTTTGTTTTATAGGACCCCCTAAATATTTATTTTATTCTGTTTTTAGTATTTGTTGTTACAGCAGCCACAGAAATACATCATCTGTAACAATTTCAACAGTCTAGCTATCACGGTTGATGAGTACAGCCTAGTGACAGACAGACAGACGGATGGACGAACGGAGTTTTAGTAATAGGGTCCGGTTTTTCCCTTTGGGTATGGAACCACCGTGACGTCCACCGCCTTGATCTCCGTTTTGGAAAAGTTGACTATGTACCAATTGTACCTACCGACTCATTGTCCCAAAAAAACACTGTGTAGTTGTCTCTGTATGCGCTGTTAGTTATATTTTTTCATTTGTTATTGTTGAAATTATTCTTCTAATTTTAGATTTATTTTGTCTCATTCGAAGTGAAAAGTAGCTCGAAACCGTTTGTTAGTCGTATACCTCGAAATCAAAAATTCCTTGTAGCTTTTCACCTATTCGCGTTTCGCCGCGATCTCAAAATTTCTGAACAGATTTTTTTTCTTGTAGTATGATTTCTGGTCGCAAATTACAATGGTATATAAAATCCATAGTATATTTACTTTCCTGCCTTTCTTCACTGTAGTCGCTTTTCACCTCGATAGATATTTGTTTGTAATGCGTTATTACATATCGCGATATTTCCTTGAAGCACTATAGCTAGTTTGCAAACCACAAATTCTTCAAATCAGTCAATAAGCGACCGTATTTTTATTACATCTCAGTGATATAGCCAATTTTTTTACGATTAATACAATACACTACAACAATATGCGACCCAGGTAAAAGGCGACAATTTTTTTTTGCGGCTAACTAAATAAGCTATTGATAATACATGCTACATCAAAATTTGCTACTGTTGTAAAAATCTATTAAAAATATGCGAGTAACAAAATATACCACCGATATTATTACACGCTACAACAAAATACGCTATCGCGGCGAAACGCGAATAGGTGAAAAGCTACAAGGAATTTTTGATTTCGAGGTATACGACTAACAAACGCTCGAAACATACCTAGTGAACTCGTGTCATTATGGCCTATTTTAGTCACTTGATAAACAATATATTATTAATTCTTTTTATCTGATTATAAATGCGTATAAGAGCAAGTGACAAGTTTAACCGTTTATAAGGTAGAGGCGATTTAGCGACTACAATGTATTTATTTAGAATTTCAACCTTACTACCAGGAAGTGTCAAACATGAAACTGTATTTGAATTTTAAGTAGCATAACTGTATAACTGGGCCTTATAAAGGGTCAAAGTCCCTTTGAGGTTGGGTTATTGATGTATTGATGTGTTGCGGGTGGTAGGGCCTTGTGCAGGGTCCGTCCGGATCGCTAACACCGTCTTATCCATTAACCTACCGCCAAACAGCAGTGGTCGCATTGTTGTGTTCCGGTTTGGGGATATGACAGCCGGTGAAATAACTAGCATAGAGGCATTCCATCTTAGTCCTCCGGGTTGGCAACGCATTTGCAGTCTTAGGATTGCATTGCAGTCTTGTGAATGCGAATGTCTATGGGTCACAGTTTCTACTTACCATCAGGTGGCCTGTGTGCTCGTTTGTCTTATCCATGCCATAAAAAATAAAAAAATATTTGTACTGGTTAATAAGGATGAGGAATATTCACCGGTGATGATGTTCAATATGGTGGTCTTGCCGGCACCATTGTGCCCAAGCAGCAACGTGATCTCACCCTTCAACACGTCCAGGGTTACGTTGCTCAGCGCAACGTGACGAGGGAACACCTGAAACAAAGCACCTGGGTGGCTAGGACGACTTGCCCGTTTTACCGTACTATAAGGGTTCCGAAGTCAAACAAGAAACCCTTATATTTTGTTAAGCCATGCATGTCCGTCTGTACTACTGTCCGTGGTCCTCAGAAACCTTTTGTACTACAAAGCTTTAATTTGGCCTTAGGTTAAATTAGGACTTTGTTAAATTAAATCCTGAAAATATTAGTTTGTTAAATGTAGAGAAAAGAAAAAAAAAACTCGCAGATTTCAGTGACATATTGTTGGATAGCTGACAAGAATGAATCGAGCCCACTTTATACATTATTTTTAAAGTCAGGAACACGCTGTTAAAATCCTTCGGTTACGGTTACGGTGTGGCGTCAGATGAGTGTGAAGACTTACCGGACCTAACCTTAGCCTTAACTTTAACCTTTTAACCCATTGTCCTCTTAGAAGAACGAGGGCAGTTTTACGATAAGGTACCTTTTGTTTGATATGAACAAAAAAATCAGATAGACGGCCAACTCCTATTTCCCGAACTATGTATACTCGTACCAAACATTATTTTTCACGTACAAATAATTGATGTTCGTTTATTTAATGCAATTTTGTCAATTATGGCTATGTTTTTTTGTACGTACCCGTATTCTTTGTCAGCGAGTGTATATACTCGTATAATATGTTCTGGTGTATGTAGTGTGTTCCAGAAAACTGACATAAGCCGAAGAGAAGCGAGGGCGGGTAGCTAGTTTAATGGAACATAGGTACTATCAGCCCAATAGAACCCTGACCCACCATAGAACGGTGTCACAGTGACATTATAAAACAATTTGTCTGACACTTCTTATGACTTGAATCATAACGTCTCCGTGACACAGTTCTATGGTGGGTCAAGGTTCCAATGGTCTGATAGTACCTACCTTAGTGACTTGTTTTATCCGGATGCCCACGGGCAGGTTGCTCGGCAGCTCCTCGAAGAACCGCGGGTCTGGCTCGGTCGGCTTCACCGATTCCCCCACTGGGACCACAGGAGCCTTTTTTTGTAGAAACTAAAAAAGACTTAATATTAAATTTTCAAAGGTATTTAAACATCTGCAAACATTGCCTACAGGTTGTTGAATACTTTTTGAAGAATTTTTAAATTATGAAAAAGAAATAGAGCATTTAAAACGTGAATGATCTTTTACAAAGTATGATTATTTCAAAGGTAAGCAAGCATTTTATAATTTATATCCGCCTCGACTGGCTGAGTCGGATAAGGTGCTAGGTGCCTACGTAGGTATATTAAGCCATTCACAATCTAATAATACCTACATCAAATTTTTACTGTTAACTTGTTATTTCGAAAGTTTAAAACAGTTGCCATCCATGTTTGTAAAAAAAAATTGATTTCAGTTCCATAAAAAATTGAATAGAGGAAAAAGAAATATATAACTGAGCCACCTTTACCACGGTAGGCTTAGGGCATGCAAAGCTCTTCATAGAAAGAGTTGACCAGAGCTGGACCAAAAAACTTTGGAAACTCAGCAGAAGACAACTCCGATTCGTTATCGGAGTGTTTACAGGGCACTTTGGGGTTAAACATCTCCTAGCAAAGATGGGCCTATATGACAACACAGATTGTAGAATGTGCGGCGAGGAGGTGGAAACAATGAAACACTTATTGTGTGAATGTGACGCACTCGCCGGAGTAAGAATGAAAATACTCGGTTGTGGCTACCCAGAACCGAACGATTTCAAGGCTCTGCCATTGCACTCCACTATCCGCTATTTAGAAGGGGTGGAGGCTGCATTGGATTAAGAGCTTTAAGAGGGGTAATTACACAAAAGATCCCATAGGGTCGAAGTGTATCCGTAAGGACCCCATCCAAAAGATAAGATAAGATAAGATAAGCCACCTTTAAATTAATATAATATGCCTATTGAAGAAACTCATTGAATAAAGTGTTTTGTGAAAAATGCTTGTCGACCTTATTGTGGAAATGATCTTACAAATCGTTCGAGCATGGTATTAAAAACAGGTCCAGTGCGAGTCAGACATCCTAAAAAGTAAAAAAAAAAAGTGAAGTAATGAAGTTTCATACATTTTGCAGCGCGTATTTTTTTTTTACTTACCTGGAATATCCTGTTAATACTCGTACATTGCTAATATCATTGTGAGTTTGTTACTGCTGCAGCGGCTGGACGGATTTGGATAAAATTTTAAATATAAATAGTTTATACCCTTGACCCTTAATTAACACATGGGCTACTTTTCATCCTTGAAAGCCCAGCCTTGCACGAATTCAACACAGCATTTTTTTCATTAAATGTGTTGAATATGAGTGTATTACGTATACCAATTTAACTTTGTAGAAAAAATATATTAACTAGCATGTATAGCATGTATGTGTATGTATGTATCAGAGCCCGGATTTTTCGCGGCAAAACAAAAGACTGTCGCAATCTAGCTAGTCCTAGAATCACATTTTGTATCGATATCGAGTATTATTGTATACAAAAACTCATGCCGATGTATTTACATTATCTTATAATCATTCGCGACAGTTGTTTTACATGTGTTATTCCATCTAGATCTTATCTCCTACTTTATCATATCAAGTAATAAAATAACTCGTCGGGTAACTAAGAGGTAAAACTTTGAATTAAGCGACAAAAGACAAAATGAGTACTCCTATCACTATCACAAACCAAATAAAATGTCAAGTGCTGCTGTGTGTACTGACGTGGATTTCGAAAAATAAATTACATCTGTTTCTATATCATTTTATAAAAACCACGTAATTTGTTTTACTAACTTTTTATTTTTTTTCTATTATACAGTTATCGATATATCGATAAAAAATATTTCTTACACTAGCTAGATTGCGACAGTCTTTTGTTTTGCCGCGAAAAATCCGGGCTCTGATAATTATGTTCCATTGTTCAACAATTAGGTATCAGTTCTGTAATTATTTGCCTGAACCGATATTTGATATTTTTTGATATTTCTGAAGTGCAAACTAATACAAGTTAATAGCTGAATATATGAATTAAAATGCATTTAATTTTTCCTGTTATTTATTATTTATGTATGTAAAATAATTTCCTAACCTACTGGTATATTTAACTTGAAAAGTGCGAAGTGCCAACCCTTGCTTTTTCAATGATTCCGCAACACTGATAACGGGGTATGGTAAGTACATACATCGACCCAGACACGACCGATATCTTTATAATGGTGTTTTGGGGACTTACCGAGAGAATAGAGACATCTAGGCTTTCTCCATACGGGCCAGGCATAATATGAGTCATCCACAAGCCCAGTGCATAGTATAACCCTATCTGCAGTACCATGACTGCACAAGACAAGCCGATGTTTAAGTAGGGATCTCCTGCAAGTTCCTTTAACAGATTAACAAGTTTAGGCGATAGCCAACCAAAACGGGCGCCTTCACCTGAAAAGAGGGAAAAATATTGATAGGTACAGTCAAGAACTTTAATTGTTAAGCCACTATGGAACCCTGTCGCATAACGTTGATCATTAATTTTAGCATAATTTCCTTCATATGGTTTGACGCTGTCATTATGACAGGGTTCCATAGTGGCTTAGCAATTAAAGTCCGTGACTGTACATTATTGATTAGCTACCACCTACCTATTGGTAACATGTGGACGAATTAAGACTGCGCCGAGCAAACGCCGAGCGTCCAGTGGCGCCCTCATTACTATTATTGTGTTTTCTAATTAACTAAAAAAATCCTTGAAATTGGACGATATGTTTTTGTACTACAAATGAAAACACAACTTATAGGGTATATCACATAGTTTAATAACAATTCACCTTCGAGTTATCAACTTAACGGAAAAAAGTGGCCACCTTTTCCCGTTAAGCTGACTTCTCAAAGGGTAATTGTTATTAAAGTTTGTTACGTATCTCATAAATTGTGTTTTTACTTGCGCTACAAAAACGTATAGTCTGATTGCAAGGAAATTCTTTAGTTAATTAGAAAACACAATAATAGTAATGAGGGCGCCACTGGACGCTCGACGTTTGCTCGGTGCAGTCTTAACCCATTATAGGCTGAATTGTTTGATTATTTAAATTCATTCGAATTTTAATGTATAGAACAATAAAGTGTTAGACTTATAATTATAACGTAACTAAATTAGAAATATTGCTGTTAAAATAATAATATGTAAACAAAGCTGCATCGGTACCACCGGGTTTTTCTGGAGATAACAAGTATTGTACTTCCGGTGTTACCGATGGCGGTAAATTGCGGCAGTGGCGCCGTGGTGACTGTTTCAGATAACTGACAGTTCTTTAGTCACCACCTCGCCGCTCAGAGATTACTAGAACGTTTTTGCCGTTGATCCGTTTAAATTGTGTCGATATTAAGTGTCCCATATTTAAATAAATACTGTTCGGAACAATTGAAGTTTCATTGCTACAAATCAGAAGAAAGGGATAATAGCTTGTTAATAATCTTAAATCGAGCTATTACGATCCTCTCCCACGTGGACTGAAATACTTTAAAAAAAAAGTGATGGATGGTGAAACAAATAAAACGCGTGTCCGTGACACGCCGTGCCGGAGCAGTCGTCGCTCGCGCAGTCCTGCCAGGTGGACTGAGCGTCGTTCGTGCAGCCGTCGGGCCAGCCGCCGCTCGCGCAGCCGTCGGGCCAGCCACCGCTCGCGCAGCCGCGGGGTCAGCCAGCGCTCGCGCAGCCGTCGGGCCAGCCACCGCTCGCGCAGTCGTCGGGGCAGCCATCGTTCGTGCAGTCGCGCCAGTTGTCGGGCCAGCCGGCGCCGCTCGCGCAGTCGCGGCGGCTACCGGGCCCGCCACCGCTCGCCTAGTCGTGGCGACCATCGCACGGGCAGCCGCCCATCCAGACGAGCCAGTCCTCACACACGCAGCCGCGACAGCCAGCGTGAGCGGAGTAGATCCAGCCACCGCTTGCCGAGCGTCGCTGCCGATCCTCCTGAGGTACCCCTCCCCGCAGAGACGCAAGATGGTGAGTCCCAAAAACTTTTTAATTCGACTGGTGTCGTAGAAAATGTAACTATTGCTCAACTAGTACAAGCCCTACGTGCCATTGGAAGTAAAAATAGTGATATAGTAGCCAATCAGAATACTGTTCCGGAGTTCGACCCTTCGCGCAAAGAGCAAAACATTACAATGTGGATACACAAGGTTAACCAGTGTGCTCTTATATATAAATGGACAGAACACCAAACTGTGCATTTTGCACTGCCTAAATTAAAAGGTCTTGCTCAAAAATGGTACGAAGGTCTTAAATCTGTTATGTTTTCGTGGCAAGAATGGCAGGAAAAGTTGAAACTTGCTTTTCCCAGCAGTGAAAATTATGGTATACTACTCACAACAATGCTTAATAAACGCGCCAGGTTTAATGAGTCCTTAGAGGAGTACTATTACAACAAGCTAGCACTTCTTAATCGCTGCAATATTGAAGGTCGAGATGCAGTTGATTGTATGGTACTAGGAATTGAAGATCATAGCGTTAGGCTTAGTGCGGAGGCGGCACGGTTTGAGTCTCCAGACCAGTTGTTACCTTTTTTGAAATGCGCAAGATCTGCTCAAGTAATTGATAAGAAAAAAATACGTACTGGCGATTTCCGCGATAGAGGTGTGTTAAGAAAGGAAGTAGGTAAAGATAGAGTTGTTAGGTGCCACAATTGTTCGCAGGAGGGTCATTACAGATCGCAATGTCCCAAACCCATTATTAAGTGCAAAAAATGCTGGCGTTTCGGCCATACGGCTGATAAATGTGAAATCGATAGCAACAATAGCACTCCGAAACCGGTTCAACGTATAAGCAGCGCCAACTTAGATTCATCAAAGTATTACAAAGATCTTTTAATTAATGGCGTACAAAAGCGGTGCTTCATTGACTTTGGAAGTTCTGCAACGTTAATAAGAGCTTCTGACGTCAAGGATGTTACCTCTGACTGGGACGTTACAGGCTCTCTGCCAACGTTGAAGGGTTTCGGGGATGCAATTGTTAAAGCCTTAGGTAAATGTGTTGTTGATATTATTGTCGATGGCGTTTGCGGTACAGTAGAAATACTTGTGGTGCCAGATGAAGTCATGCAGGTGCCGATTATATTAGGTCAAACGTTTACGGAGCAGCCCCATATAGTAGTGGAAAAGGATAGTGTATCGTTACGCATTCAATCAGTAGACGAACCTTCCCGTGTCAAAGTTGACCTTTTTTGTGTAAATGATACTACGATTAACGGATTAACGTCAGTAAACATAAGAACAGAACCGAGTTATTCTGGAGACGTTTTTGTCGAAGGTAGTAGTAGGTTTCAGTTAGGTCGCGAACACTACTTGGTACAGGGATTGTTCTCAGTCGTTGATGGTTTAGGTATAGCGCTCGTGAAGGGTGTAACAGCTGAACCGTTCGTGATAAAAGGGGGCATGCTTTTGGCTCGTTGCCTACGAGCTGAGCAAGTAGATAGTCACGATTTGCAACGGGATGTTATGAGAGTGGAGAGCGTTGAGCCTCAACCCATAGTAGAACATGACCTAAACGTTGACGGTACTTTAAGTAGTGAAGACAAGAATGCTCTCCTTGATTTACTTAATAGGTATAGACATTGCTTTGCATTTAATCTGCATGAACTTGGCAAAACTCACCTTGTAGAAATGTCTATAAAACTAAAGGACGATGAACCTGTTGTTTACCGACCATATAGGCTCTCTTACAGTGAAAGGGACAAGGTCCGGAATATGGTCCAAGAGCTTGTAGACTGTGATATAGTCCGACCCTCTACATCGTCATATTCTAGTCCAATTGTGTTAGTTAAAAAAAAAACTGGCGATGTCAGACTGTGCGTCGACTATAGAGCACTAAATAAGAAGACGATTAAGGAAAATTATCCATTGCCTAGAGTCGACGATCAGCTGGATAGACTTGCAGGCTTTAGCTTCTATACTACCCTCGATTTGGCCTCAGGGTATCATCAGATTGCCATAAACAAAGCTGACCGTCATAAAACCTCCTTCGTGACCCCCGACGGTCAGTTCGAATTCAATCGGATGCCATTTGGGTTGGCTAACGCCCCAGCCAATTTCATGCGTATGATAAATATGGTTATAGGAAACAACAATAATAATGCCTCGGCTTACATGGACGACATCATTATTTCATCAAATTCGGTGTCAGAGGGTATAAACAAACTAGAAACAGTTCTAGGTCTTTTACAAGGAGCTGGATTGACGCTTAAATTATCAAAGTGTTGTTTTTTTAAACGAACCGTTGATTACCTCGCTTTTGAACTTAGCAAGGACGGTATTAAGCCTGGAAGTAGGAAAATCGAAGCTGTTAGGAACTTTCCACAACCGAGTAATCAGCAAGGCGTTAGACAGTTCATCGGTCTTTGCAGTTTCTTTCGCCGTTTTGTGAAGGACTTTGCGGTCATAGCCAAGCCATTAACAGGGCTGCTAAAAAAAGACGCTCCTTGGATTTGGGGTACAGAACAGACTTGTGCGTTCGATAGGTTACGAAATGAGTTACTGCAAAAACCTACTTTATCCCTTTACGACCCAGGCGCGGTTACTGAACTTCACACGGACGCGTGTAAGTTAGGCATAGCTGGCATTCTGATGCAGCGCAATAAAGACGGCCTTCTGAACCCAGTCGCGTACTTCAGTAGGCAGACGACAGCTGATGAACAGCATATGACCGCTTACGAACTCGAGACATTAGCAGTAATAGCCTCATTGCAGAGATTCCGTGTCTATCTAATAGGTATAGAGTTTAAGGTGCTAACCGACTGCAATTCATTACGTGCGACATTTATGAAACGTGACCTCATACCACGAGTTGCAAGGTGGTGGATCGCTATGCAGGAATTCAATTTTTCCGTCGAATATAGACCGGGCAAATACATGACCCACGTAGACGCGCTCAGCAGAAATCCGCCAGCTGCAGTAAGATCTGAACAGGCACGAGACACTATCGAAGTCTCTATAATCGAGGGGCAGTCATCGGACTGGTTAAGTACGGTGCAGGGCGCAGACTCAGAAGTACAGAGGAAAATTGCAATTTTGCGGGATCCCAAATTGTCAGATGTAGTAGATATTACACAACACTTTGTTGTCAAAAATAATAAACTATATCGTATAACGGACCAGGGTGAGCGATGGGTAGTTCCAAAGGGAGTACGCTGGCAAATCCTAAAACAATGCCATGATGATATAGGGCATTTTGCATTTGAGAAAACTCTTGCCAAGGTTAGGGAAACATACGGCTGATTCTCAAAAAAATGGCACTTTAACCTGTGTCAATCTCTGGCTTATTTATTTTTATTGTATACATTTACTTGCTTGTCTGATATTTTATTAGTATTAAAATAGATCGTCTGAAAACATGTCTTTTATATATAATCAGATAAGACAATTGACGACTTTAAAAAAAATCTTTGTAACATAATTTTCTCATTAACCTACTTTTCCCAACACAATAATATTTTAAAAAACACAGTTAATTTTTAAACTATTCAGTTTATTGTTACAAACTTATTGCCAATCGAATTTAAATATACATTCATTTAATATTTACGTAGATTTAATTTAAATAAGCGATTTAGCCCCTTTGATAAACTGTTTCAAAGTTTTGTAAAAAAAAATGTCACATTCACCTGGAGTATAATTATTCTTTGCCAATTCTTAATCTGTGATCACTCAATAACCGCTCCCTACCTTATCTGGGGCCCCTCATTCTCGAGCGTGCAGCCGATGAGGTTAGCCGTGTCTAGCGTTCAGTGTTGACGAAATATATTTTTTTGAATATTCACTACCGGATTTTGTAACAGGTGAGTCTAAATATTCTGTATCTTAAAAAAAATACTTTTATGTGTAAATAGTTCAGTATGCATGCTTTATGTGTTGGGTTTTGATGTTGTTTTAAACTGGAACTAACTGGATTTGACAGGATTCTAACGTTTTCTGTTTTAAGACGCAATAACGGTCGTTTTCTAATTATCCTGTGTCTAATTAACCTGCCGGCTGGTACCAGGTGAATTAGATGAAAATCAGGTGAATGAGATGGGGTGGCAGGTTAAATTACGTCATTATCGATCGTTCAGGTAAATTAGATTTACTGCCGCACTCAGGGACGTCAATTAAATTTAATGATTGTTTACTGACGTGTGTTGTCTTTTTTTTTTTTTTTTTTTTTTTATAAAAGAGGGAGGCAAACGAGCATGCGGCTTACCTGATCGGAAGTAATCACCACCGCCCATGAACACCGGCAACTCAAGTTGAGTTGTCGGTCCGTTGCCGGCCTTTAAGGAAAATAAGAGCTCTTTTCTTGAAGGACCCCATGTCATAACTGGCAGGAAATATCGCCGGAGAGAGTTCGTTCCACAGTTTCACCGTACGAGGTAAAAAGTGCCTAGAGAAACGCACGGTGGAAGAACGCCATTCATCAAGGTGATGTTGATGGAACCTGGCCCTACGACGGGTGGTACGGTGGTGGAATACGGCGGCAGGCAACAATGCGAATAGTTCTTCAGAACACTCCCCGTTATAAAGCCTATACAGCACACAAAGTGAGCTGATGTCCCTCCTAATAGCAAGTGGATCTAATCGGACAGAGATCACTGGGTCGTTGACAATCCGAGCCGCTCTACGTTGAATCCGGTCAAAAGGAAGAAGAAAGCATTGCGGTGCTCCAGCCCAGAGATGAGAACAGTACTCCATATGCGGCCGGACCTGAGCCTTATAGAGTTGGAGGCAGTGGACAGCTGTGAAGTACCGTCTCGCTCTACTAAGCACGCCTAGCTTCTTGGAGGCTAATTTGGCTTTATCTTCCAAATGACTGCGGAACTGAATATCATGCGATATGTCAACACCCAGGATTCCGATAGTAGGCTCAATAACGAGGGAAGTGCCTTCGAACTGAGGTGTCATGACAAAGGGGCTTTTTTTGGCAGATAACACGCACACTTGTGTCTTGGCGGGGTTAAATTGGACCATGTTTAGTCTGCCCCACTTTGAGACCACCTCCAGTGATGACTCAATTACAGACACAAGCTTTGCTCGGCACTCTTCAGTGTCAGCTCGAGAGTGATTGCTCCGGCCAAAGTAGCGTGAGTGACCCGTGCTGTCATCTGCATAGCAATGAATGTTACTAGACTGCAACATATCATTGATATGCAGAAGAAACAGCGTAGGAGACAATACACAGCCTTGCGGCACACCAGCATTAACGGGCATGAGTTTCGAGCATGAGCCATCGACTGCTACTTTGATGCTCCGTCCCTCAAGAAAACTGGCTGCCCATTTACAAAAACTCTCCGGGAGCCCATATGAAGGCAGCTTTGACAAAAGTGCTTTGTGCCAAACACGATCAAAGGCCTTCGCTACATCTAAACTAACGGCCAATGCCTCGCCCTTGCTTTCCACGGACTCAGCCCAGCAATGAGTGAGGTAAACTAAAAGATCACCAGCTGAACGCCCACGGCGGAAGCCATACTGGTGGTCACTTAACAGCAGATGATCTTCAAGATACCCCAGCAGTTGGCGATTAATTATATTTTCCATGATCTTGGAAAACAAGGGCGTTATAGCTATAGGCCGATAGTTTGATGGATCTGAGCGAATACCCTTTTTTGGGATCGGGTGAACCAAAGCTGTCTTCCAAGGGCTCGGGACTACACCGAGAGAATAAGAGAGCCGGAACAGACGCGTTAAAACTGGAGCCAGCTCAGGAGCACACATTTATTATGAATACCATCAGGCCCGCAAGACTTATGAACATCCAGGGAACAAAGGATTTTGTAGACATCTCGTTGTATAAAACGGATTTCAGGCATAGTGTCCTCACACCGCGGGATAGTCGGCGGTATGTTTCCCCGGTCGTCCAAAGTCGAGTTTGACGCAAAGAGAATACCCAAGAGATCGGCTTTCTCCTTAGCAGTGTGGGCTAAAGTATCGTCCTCCCGCTTCAAGGAGGGGAACGATGACTGGCAAAAGTTGTCTTGAACAGCTTTGGCGAGAGACCAGAATGCACGGGAACCGGAAGGTTGGCGCACAAGTCTGTCACCAATTCTGTTAATGAATTTGAATTTTGCCCTGGCTATACTCTTCTTGAATGACCTCGTGGCCGAGTTGTACTTCTTTTTAAATATCCCAGCGTTCGGATCACCAGCGCCCAAAGCTTCCGACCAGGCCCGATAAGAGTCCTGCTTTCGGCGGGACTCCGCATTGCAAGTCCCATCGAACCATGGTCGGGACTTGCCACCAACGGGGACCACCGAGTTTGGAATAAATAATTCCATTCCCTGAAGTACCACGTCGGCGACCGAGTCAGCACAGGCGCTGGGATCTTCTGGTGAGAAGCACACCTGTCGCCATGGGTAAGATGCAAAGAAACTTCGCATCTCGTCCCAGTCAGCTGACCTGTAGTGCCAAACACGACGACATCTTCCATTGCGAAGGCGACTTTGGCGTGTGAGAGGCACCACACTCCGAACCAGGCAATGGTCGGATGTCCCGAGAGGGGCATCGACATAAACCTGGTAGAGTTCAGGATGGGAGGTCAGCATGAGGTCAAGTAAAGAAGGCGCTTGGTCTTCCACATCAGGAAGACGTGTTGGTGATTTAACCAGTTGTGTCAGACCATACGCCAGGGCGAATTCGTGGACAGATCTCCCCGCTTGGTCAGTAGAACGAGATCCAAGCCATTCAGCGTGGTGGGCATTGAAGTCGCCCAATACTACAATCTCGGCAGTGGGGGTCTGCTGCAGTAAAGTATCAGTCACCGTTCGAATATGCTCCATAAGACGCTCCGTTTCTAAATTGCCACTATGGGACCTGTAAAGACACGCGTAAATCCTCACATGATCCTCGAGATCAACGCGTAACCAGATGATAGACAGGTCCTTTTCTTCAAGCGTGCCAAGGCGCCGACAACAGATATCCTCCCGGAGGAACACGCATACACCTGCTCGTGGAATGAAGTTATGTTCCACAATGTAGCCTGGGTATCGTAGATATGAGACATCTGCCGGGGAAGATATCTGTGTCTCCGTCAAAAAGAGTAAAGCCGGCTTAGCCGTCTCGAGATGGTGATGGACGGCGTTCAAGTTAGAGTGTAGACCCCTTACGTTGCAAAACTCAACGGCAAGCAAAGGGATAGCAGCCTTTTTACCCTGTTTGCCTCTGGCAGAAATACAGAGCGGGATTGTGCCCTCCCCAGAATACGCAGGGCAACCTGAACGCTCACGTTCAGGAAGGGATTCTCCTGCACCGAGGGTGCAGGTACCCTCCTGGGGTAAATTTCTATTCAATACCGCTGCCATATTTGGGGGGGGGGGAGAGGGCCACTGGCGCACCCACTAACCGAACGAAACGCAATAGTAACACTATTACTTCACGCCGATATTCTGTGGGAGGGTGGTACTACCCCAGACGAGCCGGCCCATTCGTACTGCAGCCAGTAAATGGATACAGTGTGGCTCTACCACCTTCAAAATCTTCTTCAGTCTTATTATATTGCTATAGCAAAGAAAGTGACAGCAGCAACTTTAATCAAGCATTAAATTTAATTGATGTCTCTGAGTGTGGCAGTTAGTTTTCTTATTTCCTACTTTCGCTTTTTTTTTATTGCTATGCTCTATTTGAATTTTATTTTCGCTTTAAGGTACTTTAAAGCATGGGTAAACCAAAGACCCGTGCTTCTAGTGCGGAAGAAAAAAAAGCATTAAAGAGAGAAAATGAGAGGAAAAGATATGCACGTATTAAAACAACCCTGAACTATACGCTGAATATAAAACAAAAAACAGACTGAAATACATAAAAGAAAGGAACAGAAAAAAAAAAGTTTCTATCAAAGAAATGACACCAAAAGAACAAAAACTTCAACGACAAAAATGGCGTAACAATTTTAACGCATATTATAGGCGTAAGAAGGAAAATTCTGCAGCGGCATTACGATTTATTAATTGTAATTGTCCACCACCTAGTCCACCGCAGATATTAAATGACAGCAACCTAGACCCGATAGATGTTGAAAATATCCAAGGTCATAGCGGAATAAGGACGAAAGGACGTCTTCCTACTATATGCCGAACTTCATCTGAAACCTCAAGTAGTACGAGTACAGAATCAAGTTCAAAAATGAGAAAACTTAGATACAAAAAAGACAAACATATATCAAATTTAGTTCAACAACTAAAAACAAGTTCAACAACGAAAAATGCCGTGTTTAATATTTATTATCATTATATTCTACGTGTTCGAAATCTCGTTATTGGGCTACCTTTGTTTCGGCGAAATAATTTTGCCAAATGTATCGTTTCCCAACTTTTCTTTTACCAACCCGCTTTGTTTTATGTAACCGTAAATCTTACAGGATTTTATAAAAACTAACCTATTCTAACCTATGTTCTACACGATGGTACTGAAATATATTCTGAAAAATTTATTTAACATTGGGTTGGCAAATGAAAAATTTGGGAAATGATCCATTTGCCAAACATATTTTTGCCAAACGGCAGGCTCCCCTCGTTATTGTTGATCTTAATTAAAAGTCTGTACGTCTGTGTGTGTACTGCTTGATTGTATGTGGAATCATTTGCCAGTAACTCATGTTATGTTTTTAGTCAATGTTACTAAAGCAGGCAAAAAAAGTGGCTTAGGTTATATTTCGATTATTTTCAGTAGTCATTGTTAAAGAGCAAAGTATTTTTTAAACAAAAATGTTATTCGATTGCTTAACTTTATTATCATTAGTATTCTATGTGTTCAAAGTATCGTTATTGTCGATCTCAATTAGAAGTCTGTACTGTTTTATGTTATTTAGCTTTATCCTACGTGGAATCATTTGCTAAAGTAACTCATGTTATATTTTTAGTCAATGTTGCTAAACAGCCAAAAAAATGGCTTCGGTTATATTTCAATAATTTTCAGTAATTTAATTGTTATAATGCAAAGAATTATTTAAACAAAAATGTTAACTTAAAATTTAACTTTAGTATCTTTGCAAAATCTCTTTATTCTCTATTCAAAATCTCTTTATTGTGGATCTCAATTTAGAAATCTGTACGTAGCTTGATCCTATGTGGAATCATTGATAAAAGTAATTAATTTTTAGTCATTCTTATTTTTGAGTATTATATTATTATAGGCTCAAAGATACATTTTGTGATAATCACGTAAGGAATAGTACAAAAGTGTTATTAAATGGGAATAAGAAAAAAAAAAGTTGATTGTGAGAGTGATAACAAAATAGCGTTTATAATTCACAAAAGTAATAAGGGTTTAAATAAAAATAAAAATTTAAGAAATGAGCGATTTTGTTTATTATTTTCTCATTATCCTAATCAAGAATATCATTAACCCATTGCAGTTTCTCATTATCCTGGTAGTAAAGTCTAATAAACCTGTCCATACAAATTTAAAATGGCTATATTTCCTATGATATTAGCAAATTTCTTGTTCCCTCCCATTGATTTGTATTTGTTTTTACTCAAATAATCATAACTACTTCACAAAAAAAAATAAAAAAAATAAAAACGTAAAATCATCAAAAGTGCCAATTTTTTGAGAATCAGCCACTGGTTTAGCAAAATGAGACGATTCGTAAAAAAAATATGTTGATTCTTGCCTTGAATGTGCTTATTCTAAGTCAACCTCAACGAAGAAACCCGTATTGCATCCGATACCCAAAGTAGACTCTCCGTTCAGCACGCTACACATCGATCATGTTGGTCCGTTCGTCAGGAGTTCTAAAGGCAACGCTTATTTGCTAGTAATCATTGACGCTTACACTAAGTTTATTATGTTACGTCCCGTAAAAAGTACCAAGACGTCGGGAGTGATCGACAAGCTGTCGGAGTATTTTAGTATTTTTGGACTACCTAAGAGAATCATATCTGACAGAGGGTCTTGTTTCACTAGCGCTAGGTTCACCGATTACTTGAGCCGCCTAGGTATCAAGCAAGTGTTGAATGCTGTAGCAACACCCAGAGCCAACGGTCAGGTAGAGCGGTATAACCGCACGTTGCTAGACGCTCTTACCGCTAAATGTGCCGGTGTTGATGAAAAGAAATGGGACTTGCAGGTACACGACGTCCAATGGGGGCTAAATAATACGATGAATAAGGGCATAGGGAAAACCCCTTCTCAGGCATTATTCGGTACTAACCTAACGGGGATGACTGAAGGTAGGGTAAAGTTTAATTTAGGCGACGATGTCACAACTAGTAAAGAATCTTTAGAGGAAATTCGTTTAAAAATTAATGAGTATATTAAAGACTACCAGGAGAAGCAAAAGATAGCTTATGATAAAAAGGCGATTGACCCTAAGGAATTTAAGGTAGGAGACCTAGTTAGCGTTGAAAAGGAAGCACCTTCTACGGGTCAAAGCAGAAAATTGGTTCCGAAATACCAGGGCCCGTATCGTATTACAGCATCTTTAGGGAACCAAAGGTATCAAATAGAGGATACCCCGATTACTCGAAAACGAAACCGTAAATATGATACTGTAGTCGCGGTTGATCGAATGAAGCCATGGTTGAATTTTACGAGGGCTGACGTGGACTCCGCGTCTAGTACCGATGAGCAGTCAGATTGTGAGTAGTTTACCCAGCAGGTGTAAGCTTGTGTGAGATAGTTTAGAACCTGCTTTTATTGATCGACAGCGTAATCCTTGTCATAAATAGCAGTTATTATGACAAGGCTTATTCCTGAAGTTAATTACTTGTAAACGGCCAGATTATGGCCCAGATAATAAATTATAGTCAGTTAACTTAAAGAGGCAGAGTAGCCAGATTTTAGCTTGCACTGTAATTGTGATTAAGGCAGATAACCAGGTTTTGTACCAGTGTGTAAGGGCAGACGTAACGCATAGCACAGTTTTTCGGCAGATAGCCAGCTACGATAACCATTTGCAGGCGCAGACGTGGCCCATAGCTCAGCTTTAAGGCAGATAGCCAGTTGCACAAGTTACAAGGGCAGACGTGGCCCATAGCTCAGCTTTAAGGCAGATAGCCAGTTGCACAAGTTACAAGGGCAGACGTGGCCCATAGCTCAGCTTTAAGGCAGATAGCCAGTTGCACAAGTTACAAGGGCAGACGTGGCCCAGAGCTCAGCTTTAAGGCAGATAGCCAGTTGTACAAGTTACAAGGGCAGACGTGGCCCAGAGCTCAATTTTAAGGCAGATAGCCAGTTGTACAAGCTACAAGGGCAGACGTGGCCCAGAGCTCAGTTTTAAGGCAGATGGCCAGTTATTATGCATGTTTGTAAAGGCACATGTTGCCTTAGTCATAATATTATAAATCTTTTTTTATAAGATGTATCCAGATTAAATTATAAAGCCAATGCATATTTGAATTGTAAAATAAGTTCCTTATTAATGCTAATTAACTT
The DNA here is from genome assembly GCA_963966035.1 of Acleris laterana. Classification (NCBI taxonomy): domain Eukaryota; kingdom Metazoa; phylum Arthropoda; class Insecta; order Lepidoptera; family Tortricidae; genus Acleris; species Acleris laterana. The sequence goes on along the minus strand of OZ014454.1, from coordinate 1,994,861 downwards.
AAAATGAAGATCTGTTCAGACATTAAGTACATGATGCCTTATATTTTAGTTGCTTGGGTCAGATGTGACCGGTTTTCTTTTAGTTGTTCTTCATCGCTATAGCTACAAGTGTTGTGCCAAATGTATCGATTACAATTGTTATCAAAAATAATTGTATTATTAGGATTTTTAGATGTATACAATTACCAACTCTGTAACGTTATAATCTATGGTAAAGTAGTTAATTGATTTGTGTTCATATTTAAATGGTATACTTATGTCTCAATACTTCCTGTTTATTTATTTTTTTGTTGTTTTCTTTAAATTCTATGCTTTGCTTATCTTCTGTTGTTTGTAGTTTGATACACGAGGACGTGTAATTATGGCGGATGGCCGAATGTTAGACTTATAATTATAACGTAACTAAATTAGAAATATTGCTGTTAAAATAATAATATGTAAACAAAGCTGCATCGGTACCACCGGGTTTTTCTGGAGATAACAAGTATTGTACTTCCGGTGTTACCGATGGCGGTAAATTGCGGCAGTGGCGCCGTGGTGACTGTTTCAGATAACTGACAGTTCTTTAGTCACCACCTCGCCGCTCAGAGATTACTAGAACGTTTTTGCCGTTGATCCGTTTAAATTGTGTCGATATTAAGTGTCCCATATTTAAATAAATACTGTTCGGAACAATTGAAGTTTCATTGCTACAAAAGCACAAATTCTAACTATGACATATGGTGCCAAACGGGACCGCTAGGCTATAACGGGTGTAGTCCCACTTCTTAGTTGATATAAAACTTAAACACATTTTAAGCTCGCGAGCAACGCCGCGGGAATGTCGTAGTCTTATTTAAATATCCTTCGTTATAGTCGTTTCCAACTATTTTAATCGAGATATCTTTTCGCCTCCTTTGAAACAGGTACCGTTACGGAGTTCCAGGGGGCCATCTGTGGTCTTCATAACCAGTTCCAATGCTTGATCTGTTACTAAAATACTAATACGGCTGTATAATATATATGGTCTGTAGTAATTGAGGTCTCTCAATACCTCACTGATTCCCTCATTAGAATCAGATTTGATGACAATGGGACCACCTCGAAAGTATACTCTGTCAAACCAAAAAATATTTTTTTCACACATGGTCGAAATTGCCCAATTATAAAATCATGCAAACCTTACCTAAAGTAAATCTAAAATTATAGCCGTCTAATCAGCGGGTTATAGTGAGATTCAGTACCATATTATGACCCCGCTGGATATAATATGGTACTGAATCTCATTATAGCCCGCTGGTTAATAATGAGATTTGAATTCGTAAGAAAAATTGTTCCATACAATCCTACAGCAAAAATAACGTATTTGAAAATCGAACTGGCCACTACAAACCATATACTCGTATGCAAAACAAAGAAGAGTCCCTAATTTGCTCAGGATTTATAGCGCCCGTGACATAAAACAGTGCTTTATGCCCTCTGTAATGTACTATTAAAATCGGTCTACAGCAGACGGAGAAATCGGTAAACATGCTTACATAAAAAAAAATTACACCCGTTGAACATAGAACCACCTCCTTTTTTGAAGTCGGTCAAAAACAAGATTCAGCTTACCCATAAATTCATAATAGCCGATTCCTATAAAAATCCACTGGGCCGCTCCCATTGGTACTAATATAAACACCAAGCTCATCGCCTTTCCGATGTATTTTACCATGAGACTTACAGCTGTTGGTATCACCATCACTGTTACTGCGTACGCTGCCAAGGCAAATGGAAAGGGACGTTTTGCTGTAACAACAAAAAAAAATACCTGTATCTATTTGCCTGACCATTTTATGCAGACCCTCGCACGAAGACCCCGACTATTATTACGATTTTGACAGCTACCAAAGTTAAAATGTTGCCAGATGTTGTTCTTTTGAAAAACGAAGACGCTAAGTGCCTCTTTTTCCTCCTAGGGTTAAAATAAACTTATGGAAACACTTTCCGTCCATGTCCATATTGTTTATTAAAAGTGCTCTCTATTGCATATAAAATCGAAAGGAACGTGAACAAAATTCCGTACACCCAACTTGTGGGTGCACTGTGTGGGGCTGGGGCGGCGCCGGGCGCCTGCGGTGGCGGTTGTGCATGAAACTATCTTAACTAATACTCGTAGTTTTCAAAGAAACATTCTCTCCGAATTTGTCAAAGGTTTTTAAAAATACTTATAATAATGTATTTGTATCATTTCCTCGCCTTATTTGAGAAAAGCATTACATTTGCCTCGGTGGAAACGAGGATTTCCTGACCCGTATTTTAGCAGGCCTCTCTATTGCTCGGCCTGCTAACCACCTCGTCAGGAAATCCCTTACTTCCGAGCCTAGGCAATAATGTACTATTTTTGCTTTTGATAAACGAAGACTGAAAGAGCCTAACTTTCTTCCTAGGAGTAAAAGTAACTTATACTACTAACTCATCGGTGCGATATTTTATTTTTTCTACTCCTGTACTTTTATTAGTCTTTTACATAGTCACGAACACTATTATAAGAACATAGATAATATGACTTCAGAAAAGTCTATAACTCTATTCCCCATAACAGCTCTCGGTGTCGTAAAGTCGCCCTAACGATACGCCACAGATTACTAAGTGTAGCCTGTTAATCATATTTTTTCCATTCCGTCAATTTAAAAACAAAGTAAACCATAGACACATATTTTGTCATTTTCTTGTTTCCCGCTCGTTTGTTGTTCTTTACTTCGTTCGTTCGTTTGTAAGTTTTTTCGCTTAATTTTGCATTTCATTTGAAACCTAATCGTAGAAAAAGTATTGTATGCAACAGTGTATAACTAAGTCAAAAAACACTCGTGGCGCTTTCCTTTACGATGTTCGCCTTCGGCTCACATCGTAACTCATGCCACTCATATATTTTGACCTCTCTTATACAACTATTGCATAAACTACTATAAAAATGCTCTCTATTAGCCCTTATATTGGTCAAGGACAGTGGAAAGTGGACAGTGACAGAGAACAGTACAGTAGTATAAACTAATCGGACAGTGGCGAGTCAAGTTGCCTTGCCAGTGGATCCAAATAAAGTCGCTTTCTAGTTTTTCACTCCACTGTACTTGCCATTGTCCTTCACCAATGTAAATCAGGCTTTACACGCATAATCAAAAAAGTCTACTTAGTATATACGGGTGCAGTTTTAGGTGTCGGTGGTTAATTGTGCGTGAAACTACCTTAACCCTTTACCAGGTTAAGGGGTTGTTGTATTTATGGAATAAAAAGGGTAGTTCTAAAAATAACAGTCTGGTATCGAACATTAGTAAGTATGTAGACGCGGGACAGACACAAGTGAAACGCACCGTAGCTAATTGCACACTGTTTTAATAATCTATGGAAAACGAGGGGGCGCGGATGCAACCGCTGCCACAGATACACACTATCTCCTCCACCCTTAACTAACAAACATTTTAAAAGTATTTCTTAAAATCTAAATTAAGCCTAGCTCGCCTTGGCGGTAATGTTGTAGCTCGCGGTTCACTCGCGGTATCTTGAGGTTCTGAGCTTTCAGGTAGCTGCAGACCTTGAACCTCTGGAATCTCTGCAGAGACGCCCACACTTCCTTCCCCCTCTGCTGGGTAAAAAACCGGTTCAGCATCTTCTGGTCCCTCTGCTTGCGAACCAGGGCAAAATGCTGGTTGTATTACGCTCGTGGATGGGCCCGGCTCCGGGGCGGGCACTGGCAGGAACACTGTTGACTCATATTCATATTCATATTCATATTCATATTTATTCATTGCTTTACACGGGTAGGTACAGAGAGTTGTTATTCTACATAGTATAAAGTTCAGCCATGTAACCCTGCAGGGCACCGCATATTGTTACTTTCGTACTAAAATTCAATTTTACATTAATATACTTAAATAAACAAGCTAAAATATTAATTTCATACATTCTATTAGGAACTAGGTACTAGGTTGTGATTTAAATTGAATTAAATTAGATTAAACTTAAGCAGGTATTTTAAATTATTTCGTCTTTGTCATCAAAAAAGTCTTGCAACGTATAAAAGCTCTTATGGAGTAAGTAAGCTGTAATTTTTTTATTAAAAGTGTTGTTATTAATCTCGTTTTTTAAATTTTTCTGGATATGGTTATAAACTTTTATGCTCATAGCATAAGGGCCAGAACTATGCATTTTTAACTTTGAAGGTGGTAAAGGTATTTTATGTCTGGGACGTAGATTTTTTGGTTGTTGCTCATTGGGAAAAAGATGTCGGTGTTTCCTTACAAATTTACAAATCTCTAAAATGTAAATGGACGGCAGTGTGAGTATATTTAAGGTGCGGAAATGTGTTTTGCAGCTTTCAGTCTGCTTGATGTTAGCCAGTATTCTTATGCACTTTTTTTGGCATATAAATAGTTCGTTAACATCGGTACTGTTTCCCCATAATATTACCCCGTAGCGGAGCCATGCGTCAGCATACGCGTAGTATGCACTCAAAGCAGTTTTAAGATTTGTACTTTTTTTTAACTCCAGAAGGGCGTAGGTGAAGCTACTTAATTTAGATATTATTTTTTGAATGTGTGCCTTCCAATTTATGTTGGTATCGATTACCAGGCCTAGTAATTTTGACGTTTTAATGCATTCGAGGGCTGTGTTGTTATAGGAGAAACCAATACTGAGACTACGTTTTTGGTGAGGCCTGAATTGCATTAGTTTGGTTTTATCAATATTTAATTCCAAGTTGTGAAGTTTTAGCCAATTTGTTACTTTATTAAGAATGTTGTTAAGCTGAGTATTTAGAGTTTTCTCATCTTCAAGCGGGAATACAATTGAGATGTCATCTGCAAAAAGGACGCAGGGTACATCGAGTACTTTAGGCAGGTCATTAATGTAAATGAGAAATAGCAAACAACCAAGAGCACTACCCTGAGGAATGGAACCCAACATAGATGTTCTGTTAGATTTTACGTTTTGTATCAGTCTTGTGTGGGGATTATGGAATTCTATCTGGACATATTGTTCGCGGTCAGATAGGTATGATTGAAACCATTTATGTGCCATACCCCTGACTCCTATACCATATAATTTTGATAATAATATCTTGTAGGACACTTTGTCGTAGGCCTTGCTCATGTCAAGTAAAATTCCGATTGCGTAATTTTTATTATTTATTATATTAAGTGTTTCATTGATGTATTTGAATAAAGCCAATGCTGTTGATTTGTTCTTTCTAAAGCCATTTTGACTTTCGCTAAATATATTGAACTTTTCACAAAAGGAATACAGTTTATTTGAGACAGTAATTTCGATTATTTTAGCAATGGTTGGTAGTAGGGCTATAGGTCGGTATTGGTTAGGACTACTTGTGCTACCTTTCTTATGGATGGGTTTAATGCTCGATATTTTTAGTGAGTTTGGTACTATGCCTTCATTAAAAGATTGGTTGATTAATAATGTAAGGGGTGTAGTCAATTCTTTTACGCACTTCTTTATAAGGAAAGGTGGAAGCTCATCGTGCCCAAAGCTTTTCTTGTTTTTCAAACTATGTATAGTCTTATATACTTCTCGCTCGCCAACAGGGCTCAAAAAGAACGAGTTTATAGGGCGATCGATGACTGGTTCACCAAGAGCTTGGTTATTATTTTCCCCGAAAGACCTAAAATGATTGTTAAAAATGTTTGCTATAATTTTGGGGTTTTCTACCGATTTTTTATTAAAAATTAGAGATATGTTTTTAAATATTCGTTTTGGTAATTTATTGGTGTTTTCTTTTATTACTTGCCACATTGTCTTTACTATATTGTTAGATTGTTTTATTCTGTTTATATATTGCAGCTTTTTTGATTTATTTACTAGACGTTTTAATAACTTTTCATATTTTTTGTAGTAGTTGTTTAGTGTTAAGTCATCGGTATGAGAAACAAATATCTTTAGTTGGCGTTTATGTTTACAAGATTTTCTTAAACCTGTAGTAAGCCAGGATTTTTTTGTGGTATATTTGTATTTTTTTACTGTCAAAGGTATGGTTTTATCGAGGAGATCTGTAAGGGTTTTAGAGAATTTATTATAGTTTTCGTTTACTTTTTTGTCCGATGAGATTATAGTACTCCAATCAATGTGCTGAAGTTTTGACTGAAACATGTGGAGGTTTCTGGCATTAAACGACCTTCTTTCAATATACCATGATATTTTATTCGTCGTAGGTGAGGGAAATGAGATTAAAATGCCTTTGTGGTCTGACAAACCCAGCTCATCTATGGAAATATCTAGTTCCTGGGTGTCAAAGTTAGTAAAAATCAAGTCTAAGCAAGTAGCGGATGTAGATGTGACGCGGGTGGGTTCTTTTATGTGTTGTTTGAAGTTAAAGCTTTTCATCAGGTTAAGCACAGTTCGAGTGAGTTTGGTTTTGTCTAGAACGTCAATATTGAAATCACCTCCAATAATAATGTTTTTCCGACTCTCCGATAAAAGTGTTTGTTGCAAGAGTTTTTCTAACGAATTATAAAAAGTGTCAAAGTCTCTGTTTCTTTCAGGCCAGTAGATTACTATTAGTAACGTAATCATTTTTTTTAAGTCTGCTGCACAAATCTCAAATACTCGTTCAACACTCAATTGAGCTAGGTCTTGCCGCTCAATAAATTCTATGTCTTCTTTTAGAAACAAACCGACACCACCTCCTTCAGATTTTTTCCTGCAAAAATTAGAGGCCAAGTTAAATCCATTTAACTTTAATAAATCTATTTTCTTGGTGGTTATCCATGTTTCTGTAAAACAGTAGGCCTGAAGGTTTAGTTCGTCCGTAAGTGATTCGATAAGGTGGATTTTTCCTCTGAAGCTTTGTAAGTTCTGGTATAAGACTCTAAAGTTATTTGCGAAAAAATGTTTTTTGTGTTTGAGCTAAGCTGGTTGCTGTATTCGCATCGTCTGCTGCAGTCGGGGAGGGCACTGCTACTTTCACACTCTGTTTAGGCTCATGGGGCTCAAGATCAGGTATCATTTCACAGACGGGGGCGCATACATTCGTTGTTTCTTTTCCGTCTATCAATAGTTTATTGTTCTTTATAACAGCGTGGTGTCCTTCTTTCCGAGCTCTAATTAGATTTTCTCTAAGCTGTTTTCTTTTTTTCAGTGACTCACGATCTAGAAATTCTGAAATGGATAAGCCAGTGTTCTTGAAGTAATGTTTATTGTCCAGTAAAAACTTCGTAACTTTTTTGCTCAATAGCTCAATAACTATTGGTCTTTTAGCGCTTTTCCTGCCGATCCTTGTCAAGTCTTCTACGTAAGAAATGAGGTTTACATTCATAATTTCCTGAAATATATTTACTACACGATCGAATAATTCATTTTCTGTTTCCCACTGGTTAGCAATAAGTCCGTGAAGTACGATTTTTTTGCAGGAATCGTCATAGTTGTTCTTTTCTCGTCTATTTGCAGAAAACGGGTCACTTTGCTGGCTAAAACGTTTTTTTAGGTCTTGGATTTCGTCTTGCATTTTTTTGTTTTCTATTTCCAGCACGTTGATAGTATTATTTATTTTGTCCAGGCTTGTTTTTTGACTTGTCTGTTCGCATTGCAGGGTACGTGTATTTTTTAAAATTTCAACTTTAAGATCTGATATAGCATTATGCACTTCTGCCATGATGAGGGATTTTAGTTCTGAGATCAATGATTCCTTATTGTCCGTTAATTTCCTCTCTAGCAGTTTTTCAAATTGTTCCAGGTCAATTTTATTGGTAGGTGGTGGCATCTTTTGTCGGATATCAGAACTAAATCTAGTGAGTATTTCACCTTGTGCAGTGTCTCCAAGTATGCTGGCATCGCCGGAGGATGTGGAGTCGTTTAACGTAAAAGTCTGTTTTTTCCTTAATGTAATGTTATTTTTCTCCAATGAATCCGGTATCTGGTTAATAATATCCTCATACTCTCGTGGGCGGACTGGGGTGTTTGAGTTGTCCTCTTTTGGTAACTTGCATCGACATGCTTGGCATATCCAGGATTTTTTACGTTCGGGACTCATTATGTTGTAAAATCGCACAGTCGAAACATTTGCACATTCCAGATCGTATTTATTTTTGCATGTTTGACATGTAAGGAAGCATCTATCTGGGATTTTTTGAAGACATCCTGAACAAGTTGACTCCATTTTTAGTTTTATTTTAGCGCCCTCTATTAGTTAGCTGTAGCGCATAGTTAAATGGATTACTCTGATAATACCGCTACTCCTCACTAGATGGCGCCCCTAGCGCGCAAGTTAAATTTGCGCTTTGACAGTTTCTAATTTTGCGGCTTGTAACACTGGGTTTAAATGTCAACTGAGTAATCCTTTCTAATTGGTTCACAGACGTAGCGTCAAATGTTGTTTACGTGCCATCTTAGATTTAGATTTTCAACTGATTATTTCACTGTGTTGTGATGGTTTTTGCGGACATAACTACTGTGCCTCATAAATTGAGTTCAAAGCAGGTGCAGGGAGTATATAGTGCTGTTTGTTTTAACACTTTTCCACAATTGTTTGCTAAACTTACGTGGATTGTACTTTGAACTTTTGTCGTAATTAACTCTTTGAATACTTGTAGGTTTTTTTAGATAACACTTTCACATAGTAATTGGACACTTATTTACACATTAAAAACTATTTGGCACCTCTTCATGTGTTTTATCGATTTATTATTTGTTAGATAACGCGAGCTTATGTTATTGTGGCAACAGCCATCTACCCTCTCCTCTCGTGTAGGAAGCGCTCGGGTTAAAATAGGCATCTTAGATTCTGAGGTACTTAACTGTGTTTGTTCTCCTTTATACAGTATTATTTGGTTAATATGTTTTTTTATTACATTATGCGTTTCTTGATCCTCTATTAAATATAACAATTTTCCCAGTTTTTGTATTATTTTTCCTCTACTCCATTGGAATTTATTTTTATTAACATATTTTTTGTATAATATTTGGTCGTTGTTCTTGAACTCGGTTCTTTCTGATCCGCCGTGGCAACTACTCTGCAAGGACTGTTTATCTCTGACTAGCGAGGCGAGGTCGGTGAGCGACGACGGCGGTGAACTTGTAGTGGTCAGCAAATATAACCGAGACTTTAACTTTTTGCCGAAAACAAGCTGAGCTGGGGACGTACCAGTGGTCGAATGAATGGAATTTCTGTAGTCGAATAAATACTTCATTAGTTTGCAATTTAATTTAGAACTACTGACATCTGACAAAAGTACGGTTTTTATACCTTTCTTAATCACTTTTACGTAGGTTTCGGCCTGGCCGTTGCTAGCGGGATGGTAAGGCGCGCTGGTTAAATGTTTTATATTGTTAAGCGCACAAAATTGTTTAAATTCGTACGATGTAAAAGACGTGCCATTGTCACTCACTACACACTGAGGCGTACCGAACCGAGACATGACCTCACAAAGTTTCTCTATTACGTGTTGTGTAGATATATTTGACTTCATGTCGAAGCACTCCACCCATTTGCTAAACGCATCTACTACCACTAAATACGAGTGATTGTTAATTGGCCCCAGAAAATCAATATGTAGTCTTTGGAATGCGTGTTCTGGATACGGCCATGGTACTACTGGTACACGAGGTGGCGATGGACGTAATTGAACACAAATATTACAAGCGCCAACGACCCTCTCAATGCCCGCGTCGACACCCGGAAACCAGAACTTGGAACGAACTTCCGCTTTGCATTTGACAATTCCTAAATGAGAACTATGCACATCTGCTAATACTTGTTCCCTAAGAGCTGCCGGTATTACTACTTTGTGCCCTCTCATCAGACACCCATGCTCGACAGATAACTCATTTCGGCAGAGATGAAATGCTTTGAGCCTCTCATCGCCTATTTTACGAGGCCAGCCCTTAATAACAAAATCACATACTTTACGTAACTCATTATCTTGTAACGTTTCGCGACGCAAATCCTCTCGGGTTACCGGCAAGCACCCGTCTACCACAAAGTTCATATAGGCGGCGCGATCGTCCAAAAAACTAACTACGGTGACGTCACGGGCCTCTGACGCCCCTCCACTCGCCGCGAGCGGCGCGCGCGACAAATAATCCGCGCTGTTATTGCCGCTCCGGACGTATTCGATGATATAATTGTAGGCTGACAAAAATATTGCGTATCTTTGCAACCGGTTTGCCGTAACTTCCGGAATACCTTTTTGAGGCCCAAAAATGGAAAGTAGCGGTTTATGGTCTGTGCGGAGGACAAAAGGTTGCGACCTGCCATACAGGTACTGGTGGAACCTTCGTATTCCAAAAATTATGGCTGTGGCTTCCTTTTGTATTTGTGCATAGTTTTTCTCCGAATCCCGTAAAACGCGCGACGCGAAAGAAACCGGCCGCTCTACTCCGTCAGGACCTACTTGTGATAACAAAGCACCAAGGCCCGCACCGGGGAAGCATCGACCGTAACTATTATTTTCGCGGAGGGATCGAAATGCGCTAAGACCTGTTCGGAGGCTAACTGCTGTTTAATTTTATCGAACGCGTTTTGATGTGCCGACGTCCACGACCATTTTACATTTTTCCTAACTAGGTCGTATAAAGGACTTAAAATGGTAGATGCGTCTGGTACGAAATTTCGATAATAATTAACTAAGCCTAAAAATGACTGTAGTTGGTTTACATTATCGGGTCGCGGTGCTTTCGTAATGGCTTCTATCTTTTGTTGCGATTTGGCGATGCCATTTTTATTAATTACATGGCCTAAATATGATATGTCATCTTTGAAGAATTCGCATTTATCTCTTTGCAACGTCAAACCGGCGTCCTTGAACCGCGCCAATACGGCGTTCAACCTTTGCAGATGTTCCGTTTTATCGCGTCCTGTTACCAAAACGTCATCCAAAAAACACAGAACCCCGTCCAGCCCTGCTAGCAGGGTATTTAAGGCGCGTTGAAAAATAGCCGGCGAACTAGTTAGTCCAAAAATAAGCCTTTTGTATTTAAATAAACCGCGGCTAGTATTTATACATGTAATGTTATTTGGGTCATTAATTGGAAACTGATTATAAGCCATGGACATGTCTAGCTTCGAGAATTGAACTCCTCCATGTAGTTTAGCAAATAACTCATCTACAGTAGGAAGGGGGTACGACTCGGCGATCAGCTGTTTGTTAATGGTGCGCGAATAGTCTGCGCAGATACGAACCGAGCCGTCCCGCTTCAATACCGGGACAATTGGCGAAGCGAACTCTGAATATTCTACTGGGTCCAAAATACCTAAACCCACTAATCTCACAATTTCCTTTTCTACTTTCTCTTTAAGTGCAAATGCAATTGGACGTGCTTTAAAAAATACTGGCTTTGCCTCATCTTTTAATAATAAATTTATTTTGTATTTATTAAAGCAGCCCAGGTGGGAAATGAAAATATCTTTATAGTCATTTAGTAATTTTTCTACCGTATTCACATCTTTACAAAAATTTATAGGTGCAAGTTCGAGACCGAATTTTGTTATAAAATCTCGACCTAGGAGCGGGGGCCCGCCATTTTGTATTACGTAAACATCCATTGCATTTTCGCGGCCCTCATAGCACAACGGTAAATTAACTACGCCCGAACTTCTAATCACACTTCCCGTGTAACCGATAAATTTTTTATTTGTGGGTAACAATGGCACGTCACTAAAATATTTCCGGTACATTTCCTCCGAGATCGCCGTTACCGACGATCCACTATCAATTTCAAACTTAATAGAAATATTGTTTACTCTTATAGTTTCGACCATTGGTGCCCCATCTTTCGAACGAATATTAAAAAACTCACCGTCGTCATTTTCGCTCACGTCTCCCGTCTCGATGAACTTAACCTCTTTGCACATGTTACTTAAATGCCCTTTAGTATGGCACTTTTTGCACTTATAATTTCTAAAACGACACTTTGCAGCACTATGCTTGTATCTACCGCACACCGAACACTGTACACTAGACGAAGACGCGAACGAGCGCGCAGGTGCCTTTTCAATCTGGAACAGTCCGCCGGTTTCCGAAACCGTAGGTGCTCCAGCGGGGCCGGCGGCAGCGCCGCCGGCGCGGGCGACCTTGATGCTCTCCGCTCGATCTATGGCCTTCGACAACGTGAGCTCGCCGACACTTTGCGCAAACAGCTTTTCACGCTCTGGACCGGGAAGCATACCCATCAGAAATCTGTCCAGAATAGTGTCCTCCATGTCTTTAAACTCACAGTGCGCAGCGAGGCCCTTGAGGCGCGCAGCCCATTGGGTGTGGCCTTCGCCCGCTTGTTGGGTGGCCGAATAAAAATGGTAACGCTCCACGTAACCACAGCGTTTCGGTGTAAAATGGTCATCTAAAATCTTTACCACGTCCGAGTATCCTTTTTGTTCTAACTTATTTGGTAACGCTAAGTTACTTGCTAGCCGGTAGGTAGACTCGGCGAGTGCGCTTAGCAAGATAGCTCGACGTTTCACTCCAGCTTTGTCCGACGTGTCGTCTATGTCATTGGCTATAAACCACTGCGTTATCCTATTTTTGTAGGTATTCCAGTCCTGGTTTTCATGGTTGAATGTTGATATTAAACCAAAAGTCCCCGCACTCCCAGCCATCGCCGTCAAATAGTAAGTATGTAGACGCGGGACAGACACAAGTGAAACGCACCGTAGCTAATTGCACACTGTTTTAATAATCTATGGAAAACGAGGGGGCGCGGATGCAACCGCTGCCACAGATACACACTAACATAAACATAGCACATTGAACTCTTAATTTTGAGTGCTTTATTTGCATTTCGCGTTAAATACACAACAAGCGTAGGTATATATCTCCCACATGGTACATTGTATACCATAGTCCGGTTTCAACTCCAAGTCTCCTACAAAACAATATATCAATTCCTGAAAATATGATTTTATGATATTCATTCACAACAAACAGGTAAATCCAATAATGTATCTTTGGCAGCCGTTTGAATTCACTTGACCAGTGATTTCAGTGATTTGTGACAAAATCCGAACACTTTACTTAAGACTGCGCCGGCGCCGAGGAAACACCGAGCGGCCAGTGGTGCCCTCATTACTATTATTGTGTTTTCTAATTAATTAAAGAATTTCACTTGAATCAAACGATACGTTTTTGTAGCGCAAGTAAAAATACTATTTATAAGATACGTAACAAACTTTAATAACAATTACCCTTTGAGTAAGTCAGCTTAATGGGAAAAGGTGGCCACTTTTTTCCGTTAAGTTGATAACTCGAAGGTGAATTGTTATTAAACTATATGAGTATATGTTGTGTTTTCATTTGTAGTACAAAAATATACCGTCCAATTTTAAGAAAATACTTCAGTTTATTAGAAAACACAATAAAAGTAATGAGGGCGCCACTGTACATCCGGCGTACGCTCGGCGCAGTCTTAATTTCAGGGGAAAAAACAGATAGGTAGGTCGGTAATTTAGTTAATATTTTCTAGATTTTGAGTGTTGTAAGGTAATTGTAATCCTATATTGTGATAAACATTTATGTTTTTATTTAATACGACCAGAATTACGATGAGGGATGACACTATCCTACTGCCTTGTTAGAGTTTGACTGTGGGAACTATTCTGCCCATAGCCCGGTTAATTATCTTGTCGTTTCAGGTAAGTAATGAAGTGAATAAAGGTCATGAAATCATATTTTCAGGGAAACATATGTTTTGTAAGAGATTTGGAGTTGAAACCGGACTATGATGTGCAATATATAATGCGGGTGACATATCATTACTTATTTTTCTGGTTTATAGGAACATATCCGCCTTTTGTAAATACATTTTGTACGAGAGGTTCAATATGGTTGGAAATCTATATGAAGAACTTATTAAGACACGCTTGTTCATCATGGTTATGCAATCGACTTCATATAGGCCGGGCACTATAAATGGTTGTCATTTTTTAACAATTTATTTTATTTGGGTATTTTTGTATCCCCGTTGTATAGCTAAGGGTGATATGTACGAGTACAGTCGACGCCATAAATATGTTTACACTTTAGTACCTGCCATTTGAAATTGTCATAGCGGGTAAAGTGACGAGGTACTAAAGTGTAAACATATTTATGGCGTCGACTGTACAGTAAACGTTTATTTTAATAAACTTACGCACAACCAAGCTGGTACCAAAAGCCGCGAAAGCTATTACGGTCCACATTTGCAAGAATAAAATCAGTACGATCATGAAAGGCGAAGTAGCAGCTAGCACTGGGTTCGCACCCATTGTTAAGCACATTGTGCCGCCGATAGAGTAAGTCAGCACCCCGGGAATCATGTTGATGTAGTGCAACCCATACAGCGTGTGCGTGGACATGTTCGACAACTTCAGCAACTCCTGTTTAACATTGACAAATTTTAGAGCGGCTGAATTTTTAGAATCAGGGTCAGTCAAAAGATTTTAGAGACAAATAACTCGTTCCTTTTTCAAACTTGTGCGCTTCGCAAACGCTGCTAAAGTTTCGGTAACGATAGATCTAATGACATAAATAATTCTGTAGACCCATTTCCAACTGCCAATATAAAAAACTGATCTAATGAGAAAAAAATGTCTCACTAGATCTACCGTGGATCTATCAATTGGATCTATAGTGAGTGATCCTTTCTCGACATTTTTATACTTTGACTAAATAATACCTCATCTTTTTTCCTTACCGCCTAAAGTATTTCTCGTCATTTTTATACTTTGACTAAATAATACTTCGTCATTTTTCATAACCGACCTTTTTAATGGTTCGGCTTTTTTACATATCGTCATTTTTATTTATTGTCATTAGACATTTTTATACCTTGTCATTTTTCCTTAATTTTTTAGTCGCCTTAATCTTTCTATCGACTCGAAATAGGGTAAAGTCGTCAGTGGTCAGCCAGATACTTGTAGTTGGCCTCTATACTTTGTATGGGTCAGAAGATTACGAAAGATACACTTCCCACCCTTTGCACTCATATAAAGGTCGACTACTGGTCTCCGGCTGACACTGGTGACTTTACCCTATGGAGTTGACATAAGTGGTCGATGCAATCTGTCATCAGCTTGGGTGTGTAATGATTTGCATAAAAAACAAATTTAATATTTAAAATTTAACAATATACGGAAAAAACAGGCACCGTGACATACCACTATACCACTGTTTTTCTCGTCAGCCAATCTCGTAACAAAAAAAACCAACGGTACAAAAAGCGCCAACTTGCTAGCATGAAATAGAACCATGCATTCCAGAGGCGCATACAAATTCTTCAACGGAATGATAGTTCCGGTTGAGTCTTCTTTCTCGACTGCCTCCAAAATCAGCGTCTGAAACAAATAGCTGTTTAAGTTTAGGGATGTTAAGTCAATAGGGTCAATTACGGTCATGTTTAAAGTCAAAGTCAAAGTCAAATAATTTAGTGTCAAAAAACAATAAAAACACTAATTTTACCCATAAAAGTCCTTAACACTATAAAACGCTTTCTCAGTAAGAAAAAAATTTGCCTGCTGACATAACAAATCATAATAAGAAGGCGCATTTTTACCCCCTTACTTATAAATGTGGAATAAGCTTGGAATAGTTTATACCATGCTTTGTCCTTATCTGTAATTGTGACATTTGCATCTGATAGAATTTATAAGTAAGGGGGTTAATGTAGGGCTCAATCTTTACATAGTATGAAACAAAGTCGCTTCCGCCGTCTGTTCCCATTAGACCTTCTAAACTGCGCAACCGATGTACCTACGGGTGTTACAGAAAACTCACATAAACCGAAGCGAAGCGAGGGCGGGTGGCTAGTTTTTTTATAAATACAAACTCCTACCGCATTTGGAGCACGACTTTAATTTTATCGGTGTGGATAAACGGGGATAAAATGTGTCGCTCTAAGAAAAAAGAAGAAAAATATATTATGATCTCTCATGTTCGGAAAGTTTAATTTGAATGGGTAGATAGCCGGGTGGAAAATTGCGTTTTCACCCCGAGGGTGGAAAGTATTTTATAGTTACGATTGGCCACGGATTCTAGGATAATTGAGCTACGTCATATTATTCAAGTAAAAGCTTTTCATATATCTAAACTCGGCTATACGTTAAACGACGTATTTATTATGATCTAAATGTTCATAATATATTAAAATAATTTTACGGCTGGTATTTTTTTTTCGCAATTACAGAAAATCAACATTTAAAATTATTTTTCTATTCTCCTGCCCACTATAATGCCATGATAGCATAGCATGACACTATTTTTCCCGTTTCAGCATGGTGTGTTTGTACGTTTGATGTGTGGGAGTCCGCCTTAAAAAAATATTATTTATTTTAAAATAAATTATTATTTTTAAAGTTAGTATACAGCTTTATATTCTGTGAATATTTCAAGCGTCTACCTTTTGCCATTCTTAATATCGAACATAAAATAGCAAACAAATCACGTATGTTGCATGGGAATGCCCCCCTTAAATATTTATTTTGTTGGTTTTAGTATTTGTTGTTATACAGGGTGTCTCATTCAAATCGGTCAGTATGGGAAAGTCTGAAACTATAAGACATACGAAGATTTGTTCTTAGGAACCATGTCACCGATTTTGATAAAAAGAAAAACTGCATTCATACATTTGAAAAAAAAACTGTACCCAGCTAGGGAATCGAACCTGGTTGTTTTGAAAAAATAAACTTACACTATTTCTATTCAGATATCGATTGTGTAGGTCTTAAGCAGTAAATGTTTCTAAAAAACATGATGTCTTAAATCCAGAAAATGCATTGTTTTCACATAATTTTAATTTATTTTAATAGATGTTCTAAGTGACCACCGTTACAATATTCAACAAGTTCAGGCATGTAAAATTGTTGTTACCTAAACGTGTTGAATATTGTATTGAAAAAAAAACGTGGTCACTTCGAACACCTATAAATTAAAGTATGTGAAAACAATGCATTTTATTCATTTTAAACATCATGTTTCTTAGAAACATTTACTGCTTAAGACCTACACAATCGATATCTGAATAGAAATAGTGTAAGTAAGTTTATTTTTTCAAAACAACCAGGTTCGATTCCCTAGCTGGATACATTTTTTTTTCAAATGTATGAATGCAGTTTTTCTTTTTATCAAAATCGGTGACATGGTTCCTAAGAACAAATCTTCGTATGTCTTATAGTTTCAGACTTTCCCATACTGACCGATTTGAATGAGACACCCTGTATAGGGGCAAGAGAAATACACCATCTATGAAAATTTTAACTGTCTGGCTATCACGGTTCATGGGATACACCCTGTTGACAGACAGATGGACCGACACACGGACAGCGGAGTCTTAGCAATAGGGTCCCGTTTTTACCCTTTGGGTACGGAACCCTAAAAAGGTCGGTAAGGTTATCATTAAATTGTATTAATCATAACGTACAATAAAGTAAGAAAATGATTCATCGTAATCGCCAACCCTAACATAAAACTGCCATATACAGATGTAGTGCAAAATGATTTTCCTTCGGGAAAACTCGGATCTCAATCGGAATACGATGGCACCCGAACTGTCAATCAATGACTGTATTAAATGAGTGACGTTTTCATGTCCATTAAAATGGAACTTTATTGTTTAGTGTCAAATGACAAATGCTGTCATTTGTCACTTTGTCATTTGACACTAAACAATAAAGTTCCATTTTAATGGACATGAAAAGTCACTCATTTAATCAGCATTTAATACAATCATTGATTGACAGTTCGGGTGCCATCGTATTCCGATTGAGATCCGAGTTTTCCCGAAGGAAAATCATTTTGCACTACATCTGTACTCAATACTCAGTACTTTATTGCAATCAAAATGTTTACAGAGATGGAAATATAATAAATGTCTCAATTATGAACCCTGTTGGGCACAGCAAACATATGCTACGGTTTTGCTACCTCCGTTGCGGGGTCTGCTTATTTATTAGAGCTACTCTATGCCAAACGTCAACAATATGATTAATTATGTTATGACAAATACCGTGTTTATTTTGGTGCCCGTTCTCACTTGCAGAAAGCTGGTGTCCAATGCCCACTGCAGCCGCACGAAGGGTTCATATATCATATCTGGAGAAGTCAACACAACTGTTACATTAAACACACAGTTACTAAAGTGCTCTATTTACTTACGACCTTATATTTAATACTACTGACAGTAAAACACAACTGATATGGCTAACCGATGTTCCTGCGCAAAAGACAATTTTTCGAAGAGCGGGAACCAATCAGCATGATTCACGCGTTGCGCGGTTGTATTCTGTGCTATTATTGGTTATTAGTGACGCCATGTTGACGCGCACCCGCGTGTCATTCAGCCAGCCGTCAAACGAGCGTGAGTGAATTGGAAAAAAATTGATGCAATTTAATTGACACCTTATAACTATTACGTACAAGTCTGATCGTGGGTTTTGATCGTGTTTTCGGAAATTATCGGAATCGTTGTTCGTGTCTGCGCGAAGATTCACGACACGCCATATAAATTGTGTTCTACTGTACCATAGATTATATACGAATATATTTCAAAAAAACGCTTCCTATATGGTGGAAACTTTTCTTACGAAACATTTGTAATTTTGTTGTAATGTCTACCAGATACACAATGGTCACATACCAAATTTGTTTAACGCTTCACCGCATCCTATTATGATTTTTCCTAAATTCTGACGCCTCAATCCTGACTTCATTCGAACTGTATAGTTCAATACGTTTGGAAATAAGAAGCCATCCATGTTCTGGAAAAAAAAAGCGGATACTTATAACCATCAAATTATCAACTTTGATCATCTGCCATGGAGGCTGGATTTGAAGTGCATTCATTTTCATTAGGGTGTTTTACATTCGTATAGAAGAAAATAAAAGTCATATTTTTTGCAAACTTCGCTTACGCCCGAAGTTTTTATAATGTAAAAAAATGTAATGTTTAGTTTCAAGGTAAAAAGAACAACATTTAGAGGTTGCACAAATTGACTACTTAAGCTATAATTATCAGATTTTCTGTTTATTATTTTTCCAAAAACAAAAAACCATAACTAACTTTCCAGTCAACTTAATCGCTGCCTTTATACAATAAGTACTGCTACAACTCAAAAAATGATGACGTTGTAAAGAAAACTTTAAATAGAAAGTGTTCTGAATTTAAATTGCAATAGCGACTCATTTTGAGTTGCCGCACTCTTGCATAAAGGCAACGTTATGTCAAACACTAATGATATCGACTATCATCACCATTTTTTTACATGTCTTTTAGATAAATAGGAGCAAACATTCGAGAGAAGTCATTAAAAATAGCAGTATGGAAATATTCGTCGCCGGCTAGTAAAATTAAAAGTTATTTACAAAGCGATAGCTCTTAGGTGCTTCGGGTTTGTACTTGTCTTTCACGCGCTCTCATTCGCTCTTAAGAGCGAGTGAGAGAGAAGTACAAACCCGAAGCAGCTTCTAAGTGCTCACAGAGTGTACTGCAATGCCGCAGAGTTGTGGTTGGCTGGGGTGTTATTCTCTCAAAAACAACGGACGGGCGGGCGGACGAACGAGCGAAATCGCAGCAGCGAGTTTAGGTAGTCCCGTCAGAGCGAACAAAAGACATTTTAGCGCGTGCATTTTCAATTAAGCAGCCTTATACGTTCGATCCATCGGCAGAAACCATACTGCTAAATTGAAAATGCACGCACCTAAAATATGTTTTGTTCGCACTGACGGGACTACTTAAACTTGCCGCTTGGTCATTCACTCGTTCGTCCGTCCGACCGTCGTTGTTCAGAGAATCACTACCCTGTACCTACCTGGAATTCGACAATTGCGTCACCCGGTTCCATTGTCTCTGAAAACGTCTTCATGGATTCAATGTCTGAAACTGGTGCAAAGCCTTCTTCTATTTCTCCTGCAAAATTTCAAAAGTAAATATCTGTCTTAGCCCAGTCTATGAGGTTTCAGCTTGACAAAGCTGGAGCATAGTTGTCTTTTTATGTACTTATAATAATGTTGTTAAGGAATAGAGTCCTAATAAAAAATGTTTTCGACCGCTGAATGCCGCGGGTAGGCGCGAGCCGCTATCTAGAATTGAAGGACCCAAAATTTTATTTATTGTTTAAAATTCTTCATCAACAATTGCCGCTACAAAGAAAAATCATATTACTTACATGTTTTTTTGTCACAACAAAAACAGTCTGTGTAGAAAAACCTCTAAAAAGTAAAAAATAATAAGTATTGGCCCTATAAGTTTAATTATAAGTAGGTACTTATTAATATTTTGATTCAAGCGTCGACACGTCGGGGGACGGCTAAGTAAACTACCTAAATAATTTAAAATACCCCAGCTACTTAGCGGTCTCCGACGACGTGGCGAAGTTTGAATCAAAATATTAATACCTACTACCCTACAAGGTACAATCGTCACTCTCCAAGTAAGAAGATGAGATAAAGGGTCGATTTACCAGGAACGTGGTCGAGCCGGTTCAGAAACAGCCGGTGGCCTGCTTCGTCCATGAGTGCGTTGGTCAGTTTCGTGTCTGGGGAGTAACCCACGCCCAGCGGCGCCGCGGCTAGGGCTTGCAATCCGAATATCCGGATATTCGAATTATCCGGATATCCGCTTAATTTAAAATTCGGAATATCCGGATATGGGCTTACTTAGTATCCGGATAATTCGGATATTTCAAATATTCAACAAATAGGACTAAAAATTAATTTTAACGTCGAAAATGACGCCAGAGCGCCAGATCAGACCGCGTAAACAATTTTCTTAAATAAAATGTGCGAGCGAGACGCACGAATCGCACGATATCCTCGTTACCCGCTCCCCTCCGCTCAATAGTATTCCTGGTGGTGGTGACGCGTCAGGCTCATCGTGTTCGTGTCATTCGTCAGTGTTATTGTGTATTTGTGCGTGCTCTAAGTGCAAAAACACCACGTGCGTGGCGTGGCGTGGTAAACTGGTAATGGAAGTTACCATGACTTGAAGGTCAGTACTTTTAAATTGTTACTATTGATTAGTATTTTTGAGTGAAAAAATAATAGAAATAATGTTAAGGTTAATCGCTGAGTGGCAGCTGGAACTGGCAGAGTAAATATCGCAAAACCGCATCCATTATTTGATATTTTTGTACTTAAATTGCTTGATTTACTTACAGTTTTAGTTTAAATTAAACCTATTTCGTTTGATTGATATACTTAGTTGGGGCTTGGGATTGGGATTATATACTTTTTTAAACCTTTTACTAATGCATGGTAGTTAATGTAGTTATTGGTGATAAGAGTAAATAAGAGTAAATAAATAAAGTAGTTCCTCTACATAAAAAACACTCCAAAACGGATATAAATAACTACCGCCCTATTTCGCTGTTATCCGTTCTATCAAAAATTTTTGAAAAGGCGATTGCTACCAGGATTGTTGGTCATTTTGAAAAAAATAATTATTTCTGCTCGCAACAATTTGGTTTCAGACAAAATCGAAACGCTGTAATAGCCATTATTGAATTAGTTCGGCAAGTTATGACCAATCTTAATCAAAATCATAAATGTGCTGGTATATTCTGTGACCTTAGTAAGGCGTTTGATTGTGTGAATCATACAATATTATTAGACAAGTTACACTATTACGGGATTAGGGGATCTATATTAAAACTTCTTTCGTCTTATCTGACGGACAGAGCCCAATTTGTTCAAATGTCTGATATAGATAGGTCGGGGTGTATTGAATTTGTTAATTCTGCAAGAAAAACACTTGACTGTGGGGTCCCCCAAGGATCTATCCTTGGTCCCTTGCTATTTATTGTCTTTGTGAATGATTTACAATATAATATACCATATGGAACAGCCTACCTCTATGCCGACGATACAAGTATTATAGTTGAAAATCAAAATGCTTCAGTATTTGAGTTTCAAATTCGCAAGACTTGGGAGGAACTCACATACTGGTTTGAATGTAATGGACTTAAAATTAACATGAATAAAACATTATATTTCCCTTTTCTAAGACATACGAATAGCATGACTTACGACTTGCCCCTACCCATAGTAAAGGCTGATAACGTCAGGTTTCTAGGTGTCGAACTAGACACACAGATGCGTTAGTCAAGCCACATAAGCCTGCTAAGAAGAAGATTGGCCAGCGCCTGTTACACTTTAAAAAATTTATCAAAAATATTGACCTCTTCTGTACTTAAAACGGTTTACTTTGCATATTTTGAGAGTTTAATAAGGTATGGCCTTGAGGTTTGGGGTAATAGTACTGATGTGAATCATGTTCTAATATTGCAAAAAAAGGCTCTTAGGCATGTCGAAAAGGCAAAACCTCTAGAACATTGCCGTCCACTTTTTGTGAAGCACGGCATACTAACCGTGATATCACTTTACATATATTTAGTTTGCATTTTTGTTTATAAAAATAAATCCAGTTTTGCATGCAGTACTAACAACAGACCACGTAGGTTATGTAAATATAATTTTGACATTCAGTTACCAGAATCTAAAAATTATGTGAATTATAAAAGAAGCCTTGAATATAATGGTATAAAAATTTATAACTTTTTAAACGAGGACATAAAGCAATGTAATAATATAAATGACTTTTCTAAGAAATTAAAATCCTACTTGATTACTCGACCATTTTATAAGATACATGAATATTTTGATAAATTGTATGAATAAATTATAGTAGCTTTTAAGTTAGATTAAGATTTTGCATGCCAAATGTGGCAGAGCATACCTTCATGTACTGAAATCCTACTGACATGTATATTATATTTAAAACACCTGTGTATGTTCTTGCAAATAAATAATTTCAATTTCAATTATAAACTAGTGGTACTGTACTGGGTAAACTGGATTCTTAGTTTTCCTTACGTGTACTCATATCAAAGCGTGTTAAAAACAAGTACTTGACAGATGCATTTGGTATTTTCCAGGTTTTAAATCAGCGAAACAGAAATGGCCACTATATTCCAAGAATATAAAAAATCGAACCAGGACCAAAATTCCGTCTGGAACCACTTTTTGCGAAGTCCTAATGGCAAAGAAGCTCAGTGCAAAATTTTTAAAAAAATATTAAAGTCATCTGGCTCAACCTCACCTTTGCACAATCATCTGAAGTTAATTCATAAAATAGACAAAAAAAAAAATTCTAAAGTTATAAAAAGATGATGAGATGATGAGATGATTTTTTTGATTCTACCTGCTGATTTTTTGTGCAATCTAACGTTGTTTTGTATTTTATTAAAGTACATTGATTTTTTTACCATGGTTTTGTATTTTATTACATATTAACTAAAATTATCCGTTTTATCCGGATATCCGGATATTGCATTATCCGTTATCCGAATTATCCGGATAGTAAAATAGGGCGGATAATGCAAGCCCTAGCCGCGGCTACAAGGTACAATCGTCACTCTCCAAGTATGAAGATGAGATAAAGGGTCGATTTACCAGGCACGTGGTCGAGCCGTTTCAGAAACAGCCGGTGGCCTGCTTCGTCCATGAGCGCTTTGGTCAGTTTCCTGTCTGGGGAGTAACACACGCGCAGCGGCGCCGCGGCTACAAGGTACAATCGTCACTCTCCAAGTATGAAGATGAGATAAAAGGTCGATTTACCAGGCACGTGGTCGAGCCGTTTCAGAAACAGCCGGTGGCCTGCTTCGTCCATGAGCGCTTTGGTCAGTTTCCTGTCTGGGGAGTAACACACGCCCAGCGGCGCCGCGGCTACAAGGTACAATCGTCACTCTCCAAGTATGAAGATGAGCTAAAGGGTCGATTTACCAGGCACGTGGTCGAGCCGTTTCAGAAACAGCCGGTTGCCTGCTTCGTCAATGAGCGCGTTGGTCAGTTTCGTGTGTGGGGAGTAACACACGCGCAGCGGCGCCGCGGCTACAAGGCACAATCGTCACTCTCCAAGTATGAAGATGAGATAAAGGGTCGATTTACCAGGCACGTGGTCGAGCCGTTTCAGAAACAGCCGGTGGCCTGCTTCGTCCATGAGCGCTTTAGTCAGTTTCGTGTCTGGGGAGTAACACACGCGCAGCGGCGCCGCGGCTACAGGGTACGACTGTGGATCCTGAAAGATGAAAATTAGTTATTAAATAAAAAAAAACTGAATATAAAAAAACTGTACACGTCCCTAATGCAATCAACAATAAAGTCGCTGCGTTACGATACAGACATTCTTTTGACTGTGCCTAATGATGCACCTGTTAGCTCTTATTCATTATTAGACATTAAGACGAGCGAAGAGAACGACCGTAATGAATAAGTTATTAAATAACGATACGATAAGCAATAAGTAACTATTTTATATTCATGATAAAAGATTAAAAAGTTTGACATTAATATCTACCTATCCGCTCTGACAATGAGCAACGTGTAACTAATGTGCACTTTTAGTTATCGGCCACTCTTTCGAGGATTACGTACAATCACGTCAGCCGAAAGATGTCCACTACTGGACATAGGCCTCCCCCAAACGGACAATATGTACCTATAATAAATTCTGGTTTATGTACGGGTGTTACAGAAAACTCACATAAACCGAATAAATTGGACAGTTGCCGAGAGAACCCCACGTGACATGGTCACGATGATGCTGATCCTGAGGTTATTTTGTTCATATTGTTCACTAGAGGAAGCCCGCGACTTTGAACGCGTAGAATTAGTTTCCTACTAGGTACTCCCCCTATTTTAACCCCTTAGGGGACGCATACATACATAAATTCACGCCTTCATTTCCAGAGTGGGGTACGCAGAGCTACAGAATTACCGACAACTTTAAAAACTTATTGATAATTCTGAAAGCTCATTTTGCACAATCAAGCTACGATTTGTATCAGTGTATTAGTGAAAGGTTGCAAGCCCATCGCCTTAAGGCGCGTACACATTATGCGCGGCAATCACTCGAACATTGGATCGCGCGGCAGCCGCAAGCAATGGAGACGGGGTTTCCGAGCGCGGCAGCTCGAACATTGCCGCGCTCGAACGTAATCTGTACCCAGCTTTACAGTTCTACAAGCCTTTATTACCTTAGTCGCCTCTTACGACATCCACGGGAGGACATGGAGTGGCACTATTCTAACCAAGCAACCACACGGGAAGTCGTTCAAGTCCCTAGGTTAGCTGTTTCGGCTGATCAGGTCGACAGATCAAGTCAGTTCAGTTTCTTCTTTTAAATATTGTATATAAATTATATATTCCCACCATGTTCTGGACAACCTACTCATACCGTTGCTTCTTAATTAACAGTCTATCCACTTAGCAGGGATAAGCATTACATATCAAAATTATCACATACCTACATGCCTCGCCATTAACGGTATTTCTACTCAGGAGCAAAAATAACGGGTCAGAGTGCGTTTTTTATATAAACGAGGCTATTTCAAAGCCTTGGTTCCTCGCCAGGGGATGCTTGTTGTGAAATCTGATGATGGATACCCCGAGCATGGATACAGGACCCCCAACTGATTGAATCTGTGGTTAACGCCGGAATTGTGCATGTTCAGAAAAACATCTAAAATGACAATAAAATATAAAGAAATCCAAATGCTGAACCAAACTCTCGCTGTGGTGTCAACTGAGTGTGCGATCTGTTAGGTATCTTAAGAACTTTTGACGTCCTCTAATTGAACCTTGGAGTATCCACCATTAAACCTCACTCAAATCAACCCCTGGCTAGGAAACAAGGCTGCAAAATACCCTCGTTTGTATGAAAAACACACTCTGACCCGTTATTTTTGCTCCTGAGTGTAATTACAACTAACCGCTTCTAAATCCGACATTTCCTCAGAAATCTTCATTTTGAAGAATAAATAGCCGAGAAATATACAAACAGGAAAACTAAGCTCAACTATCGTTAATATTATTTTCCTTTTCCGGACTAAGTATAACCTCCATAACATCACCACAATCGGCAGCATTGTTAGGACTGGCGCCGCGCGTCGCGGCCACTCAACTGAAAAACTCCAACTATACAAAGTACCAACTTAGTGACAGGGAATTCTAAGAAATTTATAACTTAAAGTTATCTCTAGAAACACTAATTCCGAGGACTACTTCTTCTCCTTTTATTATTAATGGCGGTCCACCACGAAATGCCGCAGTTCCAAGGACTAAGTTGGATATAGTATTTACTATTGACAAATTGGCCTTTTGTTTTCTCGTGACGTTTTCTTGCCTTTCTTTTACAGTGCCATAGAGCTTTTTATCATTGTTCTACCAGTAGAGCAATAGAGCTATTTATTATTGGTTTATTATTGCATTTTATACTCAAGCTCGATTTACTTATAGCTATTAAATTTGATTACCTAATGTGTTATTGTTTCAAGTAAGTACTTCTAACTAAATATTATTCATATATGTATTTAAAAGTAAAGTAAGACAAATAGTTACGCCCACAATAATGCTTAAAAAACGGTGACGGTACGCAATCGCAGTGACTGACGCGTCGTATCCGTACCGTTTTTGACGCATGCCCTCCACACCAATGCTTAAAAAACGGTGACGGTACTACGGAATCGTAGTGACAGGGATACGACGCGTCACTGCGTTTCCGTACCGTCGCCGTATTTTAAGCAGCGGTGTGGAGCATGCGTCAAAAACGTTACTGATACGACGCGTCACTGCGATTCCGTACCGTCGCCGTATTCTAAGCAGCGGTGTGGTCGCAGCTTTATCTGTAATCGATCTAAAACTAGTCTGGCTCTGGAAGATGAAAATTAAAAAATGGCGGCGGTATCCAAACGCGATATCCCTAACCTATACCTAGTGCAAAAAGTAGTTTTGACGCTTGTGAATTATTAAATTATGAAGTTTTTATTGGGTGTACTAATAGTAAATAGGTTAAATGTTAAGTCTCAAATTTACTTATACGCTTTAGGTCATAGTTGTCTCGGACACAAGCCTTCCCTAAAGATTTCCACCACGATCGGTCCTGTGCTACCAGCACCTTTGTTTTTCGCGACCTTTAAAAGGTTGTCGGTTTACCTTATGGGACATCAGCCTAGTGCCTACACTGCCTAATAATCATTGATTTAGTATATACTAGATACACAATCAGCACGAAAAAATGGCAAGTCAAAACTACTGCCAAATCGACTTGGGCAGTAGTTTTGCTATTAGTCTTGTTCCGACCACAGACAGTTGGCAGTTGTCAATCATGACAAAATGTGTGGTGAAAAACTGCAAAAATAATAACAAAAAAATAAATAAAAAGGATGGAATGTCCTATTTTACGTAAGGTCTATTTATTTATAAACGTTTCTAGCTAAAATTATAATGTTTTCATGATTTTTAGGAATTTATTTTGTGTACACAAATTATGACTTACCAAGGAACAAAATTATTATGGAGTAGCTATTACTTTTTTAAATTTTAATATTTTTTATTTTTATTTTAAGTTTTCCACGAAATCCTCTACGACGTGCAAAATGGGTCGCAATATTAGCACGAGATAGGGGTGAACTATTCAAGGCAAATAAGTCGTCTGTTGTGTGCTTGACCCATTTTCGTACAATTATATAATAAATTAAACTTATTTCAAGGAAATTAGGTTAGGTTGGGATCGCATCATAATACCTATATATAAAGTTCAAAATACATAATGGGTCATATTACATAATGGTCATAATAAGTAAACTTTACAATATTTTTAAATGCCCATTGTATAGAACCCATTAGGTTAGGTTAGGTTTGTTGTATATAATGGGTCATATTACATAATGGTCATAATAAGTAAACTTTTCAATATTTTTAAAAGCCCATTGTATAGAACCCATTAGGTTAGGTTAGGTTTGTTGTATAACAATCTTGAAAAGTTCAGGGTTTAAAAAAAATACCATTATAATATTATGACCATTATGAATTATGACCCATTATGTATTTTGAACTTTATGTACATATTATGATACGTAACCGGTTAGGCTAGGTTGGTTATCACTACATAGTATAAAACAAAGTCGCTTCCCGCTGTCTGTCCCTATGTATGCTTAGATCTTTACAACTACGCAACGGATTTTGATGCAGTTTTTTGTAATAGATATAGTGATTCAAGAGGAAGGTTTTTATGTATAATAAATCTCTGTTTTATGTACGGGGGTTACAGAAAACTCACATAAACCGAAGCGAAGCGAGGGCGGGTCGCTAGTGATAGGATAAGATCTTGTCTTGTCTGGAGTAAAGTGTAATGTTTTAATGGTTCATTTATGTATGTATGTATAATTCTTTATTCCAACATAACTTTGAACACCTGAGCCAATTTATATGTGTGTGGTATCGTTAGAATCATTTTCACCATTCCAGGTGACAAAGGATACCTAAACGTTAAAATTTGAATAAAAACAATCGACGGGACGGGTTTTTAAACCTTGCTTTACATTAATTTATTCATTATTATTATTGTATATATATATATAGCTTAAGTTGTGTAATACAATGACAGCATTTATAAAACATGTCAAAAGTTTTTTGGTGTAATTTGTAATTTCGTTAAAACTGATACAATATAAATAGAGAAATTCGTCTCCATTCATTCGATGTCCACTTTTGACATAAATAGTATGATAATGGCGATTTCACTAAAGAGTTTTAAATATTTTAAAACATTAGTTTGCAAATTTGACACTTGACTGCTAGTATATTGAGTTTTTTTTTGCATGAATGTTTAAGGTGAAAAATAGCGATGTTAGCATGTATCTGAATGCAGCTATCAATGTCATTTGGGACAGTTTATAATAAAGTTTTGTGCGGGATTGTGTATCTTGTATATACTAAATCAATGCTAATAATATAAATAGAGTGAGCCAGGGTCACCCCGTCAGGGGTGCAATCGCAACTATGAGGTTATGGCAACGAACCTACTTCACAATCTTTGCTTAGGCTTTTTCAATACGGTATTGAAAAACGGCAATGTGCCCGTCTTTGCCCGTGACCTCGAATAATCGTTCATTGGTATGACTATTATGATGCCTTGAACATAACATGATCACGAGGTAGGTACTATCAGACCATTGGAACCTTGACCCACCATAGAACTGTGTCACAGAGACGTTATGATTCAAGTCATAAGAAGTGTCAAACAAATTGTTTTATAATGTCACTGTGACACCGTTCTATGGTGGGTCAGGGTTCCATTGGGCTGATAGTACGTACCTAATAACAATCCGGCGTGAAGTCGGTAGGTACAGTAATAATAACCTAGACCTTTAATAACCGTTATTTTCGTGTAACGTTATGGTTCATAACGTTATTTTACTCGAATAACGTTATACTATAACGTTATTTGACGTCATACTTGTAGCGGTATTCATTATAACGTTATTAAGCAAAACGCTATACTTATAACGATACTTCGGTTAGCGGTTAGCTATAATAACGTTATAGACCATCTCTTTCTTACACTCAATTTCACTCACTCCCGCGCTTCGTGCGGCTGCGGCTTATGGCGCATGACATTGTTTTGCCTTGCCGTTGCCTTTGCCTGCTTTGTACCGATGTTTTAACTGTACTGGGTAGTGATTCTCTGAACAACGACGGTCGGACGGACGGACGAGTGAATGTCCAAGCGGCGAGTTTAAGTAGTCCCGTCAGTGCGAACATAACATATTTTAGCGCGTGCATTTTCAATTTAGCAGCATGGTTTTTAAATTAAGCTGCCTTATACGTTCGATCCATCGGCAGAAAACATGCTGCGAAAACGCGCTAAAATATGTTTTGTTCGCACTGACAGGACTACTTAAACTCGCCGCTTGGACATTCACTCGTTCGTCCGACCGTCCGTTGTTTTTAACCCCCGACGCAAAAAGAGGGGTGTTATAAGTTTGACATGTAAGTGTGAGTGTGAGTGAGTGTGGGTGTGAGTGTAAGTGGGTGTGAGTGTGGGTGAGTGTGAGTGAGTGTGAGTGAGTGAGAGTGTGAGTGTCAGTGTGAGTGTGGGTGTGAGTGTGAGTGTGAGTGTGAATGAGTGAGCGTGAGAGTGTGAGTGAGTGTGTGTGTGTGTGTGTGAGTGAGTGAATGAGTGTGTGAGTGTGAGTGAGTGTGAGTGAATGTGTGTGTGTGTCTGTGGCACTGTAGTTCTTAAACGGATAAACCGATTTGGATGCGGTTTTTTTTTATATGAAAGCAGGTTTCTTGTCGGTGGTTCTTAGACATGTTTTATCAAAATTGGTTCAGTCCTTTTTGAGATTTTGCTTTAAACCAGCGCTAGAAAACTTGCTTTCAAATAAAAAGAACCGCATCCAAATAGGTTCATCCGTTTGGAAGCTATGATGCCCGTTATAAACTAACACCCCTCTTTTTATTTATTACTTATTTGCCCCCTATTATTCATTTCATGTGTTTAGAGACACGTTGCTAGCTAAAGTCATATTGTTAATTTGAAAAAGTTAAAAAACCCCCGACTCAAAATAGTTTGTAAAGGAAAACCTCTAAAAAGTAAAAAATAAGGAGTTTGGCCCTATTTTAAGTTTAATTATAAGTAGGTATTAATATTTTGATTCAAGCATCGACACGTCGGGGGACCGCTAAGTAAACTAAATAATATAAAATCCCCAACTACTTAGCCCTTATAAAATACCCAACGCGGCGACGAGGCTTGTATCCAAATATTCATACCTACTTACAGACAATTTGTTGAGAGAATAACACCCCTGGACGGTAGGCAGACAAGACGACAAGAAAATGGTTATATCTGGCAACGTCGCGCAATGCATGAATCCAGCGCCGGTGCACGCGCCAGTCGGCCAGTTACGCAAAATGCCTACCTGAGGAGCGGCAACAGCGCGTAGTTCATAAGTTTCATAACGTTATTATAACGTTATTTAAGTATTACGTTATTAGGATTTCATTACGGTGTAGCATAACGTTATGAAAAAATATCGATATATTTAAACGGAATTTTGAGCACTAACGAAATATAACGTTATGATAACGATATTATTCATAACGTTATAAAGGTCTGTAGGTACTTCAAGGCTTCACGCCGGATTGTCCCGATCAACGACGCCGCCGCCGTAAGCAAGCAACCTTTGAGTGAACATGGCGTGCTCGTGCTCGCTCATGCTGCCGAACAACATAAAAAGTAATATTGTGTGAAATAGCTTTCCGGCAAGAAACATCACAGTGTGCTCTCATTTCAAAGCGTATTGTATACACAAGAACTAATAAAGTTAAAGTACTAAAAGTGAACATACAATTTTGGGTTTGAATACAC
The DNA here is from genome assembly GCA_963966035.1 of Acleris laterana. NCBI lineage: Eukaryota > Metazoa > Arthropoda > Insecta > Lepidoptera > Tortricidae > Acleris > Acleris laterana. Next base: position 1,963,724 of record OZ014454.1, on the reverse strand, counting down.
AGTTGCAGGGCTCGGAAACGTTATTCAAAATAACGTTTTAAAAACGTTTCGAACCGTTCTTCGTTCAACATTTTGTTCGGAACGGAAACGAAACGAGAACGTTATCAAAAACCGGTTTAATCCACGGGACGCGGCCGCGCGCGGCGTTCGGCTACAAAGCGGCGACAAGCATGAACTTGTTTAGTAGGTAATCTTAGGTCTGCCCTACCGACCCTACCGTATGTTTTGATTGCATTTTCATTTCATCTTTCATCCCGATGCGTGTTCACCAATTGGGCGTTTTCAGAAAAAGTTGTTGGTTGAAAAAAGTCGTGTCCCATGGGCCATGACTTTCATGGCTGATTATTCGAATTTAAAGAAGACATATCAAATGTTTTTTTTTTATATTAAATAACTTATTAACTGCAGAAATACAGTAGAATTATGCAAATCAATCTTTATTAAATTTAAAATAAAGCCAAAATAAGAAAAAAATAGGTCCTATTTTGACGTGTCCCACACCCTCCACGCCACATTCGGAGTTAGATAAAAAATACTAAATAAGACTGTTTAAAAGTCAGCAGTTGTGTCCTGGTCCTGGTCAGATAACTGAAAACCGATCTTTAATTTTAAACCGTAAAACAAGTGCGTTTACATAGAAATTTCTTTGAAAAATACAGGTTTTAATCTGTCCCGCGAAATAGCGCATGGGGAATTTTACACATACGCGACCGTATTTTAATATGTTCCTGGCAATAAAACACCACAATACATGAAAATTCTGAATTATGGCAGCATTTTTAGTCTATGGTAGTCGTCATTTGGTTTCAAATGACAGCAGTTTGTCCGTGAAATGTGTTTAGAGTGGTCGCGTGGAGTTTGCACCTTAAATAGGTTTCTTCATACGACTCCAATTTTAACAAGGTAAGATAATCCTGTGTTTTTGATTTTTTATAATGTTATATTTAATAATTAATGCTGATTCGGAATCAAAGGCAATATTTAAAGAAAGTTCAATAGTTTATTTGTAATTTTATGTGAATGTTTGAATAGCATGGATACGTCACCTCCAAACCGCCACGGTCGCGTTAAAAGAACTAAAAAGTGGCGTAATAGCTTAGAATTCTTAAGCTCGTTTCATAAAGAGATTTAAAGATTATTTTAATAAAATGCCAATTATTTTATTTAACCTACACAAATGATTTTTTGCAAAGTACCTATGTTTGCCTGTCCGTCTGTCTGTGGGTTTGTTTAGGTCAATTCTTGCAATTCAGTTTTGAAGCAGTCTTTTCCGCTACTGGAATGGGCTGAAATTTGGAATACGTATGTAAACCCGATGACGATTCAATATTATGGTTTCATTGAGCTGGTATAAAGATGAAGCCGGAAGGTGCCCACGGGAACTCTGTAATTAAACAATGCAACCCCATCGAGTTTGGGCTCGTTTGTTTTGTCTTGATAAGCACTTTGATCAGAGATAGAATCCGGGATCTGATGATAAAACAGGAAGGTGATTACTTTATTTTAAACGAATTGAGAACCTCCTTTTCTTGGTCGGTTAAAAATGATGATGATGAGTCAACGATCTCATGAGATTACTTGTTAAAATTCATTAATTTAATAAATTGTTTTAGTTTAAAAATATTGCAATATGAACGTAGCCTTATAGTTTCTAAACGCCATTTCGAGCTTTACTATACGTCACTGTCCCGTTATTAATGTGATTGAATTTCTTAAATATTTAATATTACATCAAAGATATTAGGAAGCTATTATTGTTAAACACATTCTATTTAAGTAATAATTCGTTAAAAAAGAACATTTTTAAATAATATTACCCATTCATCGCTCCAAAGACAATAATTGTATAGTACAAAGTACTGAAAGGTGGCGTTAAGGAAAGGTTTTGTCATAAAACTTCATAGTATTATAATAATATGATTAATAATTATTATTTTTAGAACACTTTTTAGTTCAAGTTTTATCAATAAAGCTTCAGAACATTTTAAACCTTTCTAGTTTTCTTTAAAACCCGTTCTAAAATGAGTGGCGTAATAGAACTTCTTACGAGCAGAAACGAAATCAAATTGGATTTTTTTACTGAAATAGTCATTATTTTATTATAAATTTAGTATTTTCATGTTGCTCATTTAATATATTATCGATTTTACTACATTATAAAGTAAACTAAAATATTTTTTTAAGTGGAATTCCTCTAACGTCACCAACAACTTTTTCTGAAAACGCCCAATTATGTACTCCTCACAGAATAATGGTACTTTCTATGTGTCCAATAATAATCTAAGCTCTAAAGAAACAAGCAAAGAAAACCGCGTCGTGTGGCTGCTAAATACTAACTGACTGGATGATATTTGTAATATTCCTACCGAACCCAGCAAATGGGAAAAAACGGTTAAAAACGTTACATGGATCAAAAAAGATTTCAATTTCGTTCTTGTTCAAAAACGTTTTCTATAACGTTATTTGCGAACGAAACCGAAACAAATCGTTCCTTAGGCATTTAAGACGAAACCGTTTCGAAAAAAATACCGTTTTCCGAGCCCTGCACAGTTGCTTAAAGGCATTTTTATCAAGATATACCTAAAAGTATAAACTAGACTTAAGAAATTACCTTAACTAACAATAAGTAATAGCCTTCTAGACACTACTTAAATACTTAAAATAAAATACTAAAATCTTGGTCACCAATAAAGACATTTACAGTATAGTATGCCCAACCCAACAAGCAGCGCCTGATGTGAGACTTAAATTTATTGAACGGCATATGACGATATCAAATGGTATCTTATTGTAAAAACGTACAGTTCCCCGCAAATGAAGTGCGTACCTTACGGAGACGGTGAGCTGGAAGAGCAAGCTTATCCCTATTCCTAGTATTTAAATTATGAACGTCGCGGTTATGCCTAAACTTATGTCGGTGTTTGTGTGCATACCTAATTAAGAATATTGATATCTTTAAATTCGTAAGATTGCAGTCTTGAAATTGCAGTCGCACGTCGCAGGCATCATCCTAGATTGAACAGAGTATTATTTTATAATAATAATTTGCTCACGGGTTTGGTAAAGTTGCTGTTGTTGTTGTTGTTACAGAAAAAGCAATCCTCTCTACCGTTTCAGTTTCAATTTTGTATGCAATCAAGTAACATTTCAAGTTTTAATGTTTTAATTGTACACTAGAAACTATTGTTTAAGCCCTTGATTGTTAATTTAGTCCTAGATACTTCACTTTCAATCACAACAAGCAGAAAATTCAATTCATCAACTACATTACACTAAAACTGGCTTTACGACGCGCAGTACGCGCACCGAAGACTTGCACCTCGAAACAAAAAACGTTCGAATTAACTAAGTTTTGCCGCCAGCCGCCACGCCATCGCCCACCATCGCGTGCACCATCGTTACTTTTTCCTAATGTTGCCATATAAAATAACGTGACGGGTGCGTTCAGACTAATCTTATCGTAAACCTTCTAAAATTCGAGTTCTATTTCCTCCTACGAACTTAATAATCCATGATGAATTTTAGTAATATTTCTTCTTTTAATGTTATAAATACGTAAATAGCGCATTGGTATAGATCAAGTGATTATTCTCCGGATGCCTCATCCCTTTCGCTAAAATTTCGAGATTCGAATGTGAAAAAGAGGGAGATAACGTAACAAATAGGGCATCTTATCTTATCTTATCTTTTGTATGGGGTCCTTACGGATACACTTCGACCCTATGGGATCTTTTGTGTAATTACCCCTCAACAAACAACAACAACAAATAGGGCATACACAAATTTCAAGTTACAAAACGCGCAATCGCAGTAACAATTATATTTAATATTATATTTACTTGAATAATTATGAAAAACATTACATTCTTATAATAAATCTAAAAAAACACCGGAAAACTATTGTGCATTACAGCTCTTATGAAATGTCTATGGTTTCCAACGTCGACTGACGTCTAGGCGGGCACATCCGGCCAGCGAGAGGGTCTTTTTCAAGCGTACGCCATTGCTGGCGTATGGTAGTTTATTTTATTGAACGTAAAATCTAAAACCATCCAAAATGGTGAGTATTTAACTTCATAATCGTGTTCATAAGTGTGAAACAAAGAATATTAAGTAACGTTTCGCGAGTTTATTTTTGGTTTACGGTGAAAAATTGAGAAATAAAACTTCATTCCACTCACGACTGTCTGTGTAATCCGATGACGTATTTCACCGATACCGTGTCACAATGAATTTCGTTTGTGTCAGTGAATTAAATTAGACAGGGTTAGGGTTAGGGTTTATAAGGCTCATGAATGTTACGAGAGTATTTTCGTTGAAAATGAAACGTGCGTGTGACAGTGCAGGTCCATCTGTGTTGTGTTCAAAAGGCTGCGACATGTTGACGTGTTCTCTCGTTTGTGCAGGTGAATTTTACCGTAGACGAGATCCGCGGGATGATGGACAAGAAGCGGAACATCCGCAATATGTCCGTCATCGCCCACGTCGACCACGGCAAGTCGACGCTGACAGATTCGCTGGTGTCAAAGGCCGGCATCATTGCTGGAGCCCGCGCCGGCGAGACTCGTTTCACCGACACTCGCAAGGATGAACAGGACAGATGCATCACCATCAAGTCTACGTAAGTTTTTTTGTTTCGATCAGATGTGCAACTTCCTTTGATGTAACTTTAGTTAATATCTTTGAAATTGCAACATGTTGCTCAATACTCTTAAAATGCACTTGCTTTGTCATGTTGCATTTCTGCTCTCTGTTTATATAATTATTCCACTTGAATTATTTAAAACCTTATTGAGCATGTTTAATGATGAATGTTCTTACCATTAAAAGCTGATTATCCTTTGAAGATCTTCAGAACGGCCATCTGATCTTGGAATAATGACACCCCACAGAGTTGTACCTTGTCATAACCTCAAAATTAACACATGTCTATTTCTCCAGTGCAATTTCCATGTTCTTCGAACTTGAAGAGAAAGACATGGTGTTCATCACTAACATAGACCAGCGTGAAAAGGGGGAGAAGGGTTTCTTGATCAACCTTATTGACTCTCCTGGGCACGTTGATTTCTCCTCTGAGGTGACTGCTGCTCTCCGTGTCACTGATGGTGCTTTGGTTGTTGTGGATTGCGTTTCAGGTAAGGTCTTAACAAATTTAACTAACTTACTACTAACCTGTTTACTTTATTGTCCCAGGGCAATGAGTTATTGCACATGATTTCGCAAGAGACTAAAATCGCTGATGTCCCAAGGGTTGGAAGAAATTATCAACGGTTAGGTGTTATATTATTTAGGAGCACTGTCACTAAAATGTGTTCTCCTATTAAGGAACTTTGTCAGGTTTGTCTCTTAAATATTAGACGTACATTTAGGGCGGCTATTTAATGTATGGCTTGGTCTCAAAACTTCTTTAATTTTCACACAGGATGTTCCACAATTGCCTTGGCCTGTATCGCGGGGAAAACTGACAAAGGGGTTCACATTTTAGTAAAAGTGTCCATAGTTTTTACAGCTGGGTGATTTCTAAATCCTTCAGTATATTGTAAACTTACTGGTGACACCTGTAATACCATTGTGTATTGTTATTGAACAAGCTATTTATTATGTAAATGCTGTGGTTTATTTTGACAATGCATTGCTTGTCTCCCTGATTTCCTTCAAACACTACTGGGCATCAATAAACACTATTAATCATCCATACTCGCCAAGAATCTAACTTTACTAAACCCCCGACTGTACACTTGTAGAAGTCTTTTTTAATCTTGTTTAATTTTGTGTGTAATATCTTAAGTAAAATCCAGTTTGTTTGTAGGTGTGTGCGTACAAACTGAGACTGTGCTCCGTCAAGCCATCGCCGAGCGTATCAAGCCTATCTTGTTCATGAACAAGATGGACCGTGCTCTGTTGGAGCTGCAGCTGGAGTCTGAGGAGCTGTACCAGACTTTCCAGCGCATTGTTGAAAATGTTAACGTCATTATCGCCACTTACTCTGATGACAGTGGACCCATGGGTAAGTCATTACTTGATACAATTTTGTGATACATTGATAATGTGAGTTCCTATAGCTAGTGCTTATGTGGACCAAGGACTCTTGAGAAAAAATACAGGAATGTCTTGTGTTGTTCTATTATTGATCTCTTTAGAGTCTAAATTTCAGTGTATTATCCCAGGTTGGACTTTCTTTGGATCATCATCAATCATCATACATAATACACAAACATTATTTGCTACAACTTTTAGGTAGTATGGTTTTTGTCATATCACCATTTCAAAGATTATATTTATTATCTACTTAATCCTCTGACTTTCAAAAATACCGAGGGTTATTTAAAGGACATAGTTTTTCTGGTAATTTAAGTAAACTACCTATTTGACTTTCTTTATCATGCAATTATTCAGTTCTAGTAATGATAACATAGTCATAATTGCTGTCTCGGAATAAACATACCTACTACCAATTACCTCATAACTCAATGTAACAATTTACATAACATCCCTATTGCATGAACATTCAGTTCTCACTCTTTTTATTTGAAATACATTTGATTTTCTGGAAAAAAATACACTGGGTCTTGTTATATCTTTATGTTTAGTCATTATTACCTTATCAATAAGTATTTGAGACTGCAGGATTATTTTGCAAATAATGGTTGATAAGAATAAACAACTGAAGATTAGACTGATGAAAGTAGGTACAGTCAAGAACTTAAATTTGTGACCCACCCAAGGTCCAATGTCGATCTGACATTCTACAACTATTAACTTCAAGCCTATTTTTTTTTTAAATTTGACAAATTAACATTTACAATTATACGTCATATCACAATGGATCAAATAATAATTGATCAAAAAAACCATTGTCATGTCTTAATAATGGTGAATCAGTATGTTTTAATGATTGGTCATTTCTATTAATATACATTATACAGCTATTAAATCAGTTACCCACCCATAGCACTGCAATTGGGCTGCAATAGATTTCTATTAAAAGTATAAGATGGAATAATAATTAATAAATATTGGGGATAATCTCACATAATTTATCTAGTCCCAAATTAAGCTCTGGGCTGTGTTTGTAGGTATTAGGAAATGATAAATAAACTGTCATCAGAATTGAATCAGGCGCTTTAAGGGCATGGTCAGTAACTAGGTTGACTGTGTTGTTACTAAGCACTGTTGTTAACCAGGTGAGGTGCGAGTGGACCCCAGCAAGGGTTCCGTTGGTTTCGGCTCCGGTCTCCACGGATGGGCGTTTACGCTCAAGCAGTTCTCTGAGATGTATGCTGACAAGTTCAAGATTGACCTGGTCAAGCTCATGAACAGGTAAGATACGGTTAATTATTGAGGCGTCACGACACCAAAAGCAATTAGGGAACAACGCGGGGCTTGAGCAGTGCGAGACACGGGACGTTCCCGGCCGGCGGCACTTGCGACGTGGGTTGAAGGCAGGTCCGCGTTAAAAACACGTGTTCCGGAACAGAGCAATTTTCTCAGTATATCTCTTATTTATTCATCATCTATTATTATTATTATTATTATTATTATTATTTATTTTAGACAGGCAGTTGGCACTGATATGGATATTATTATGGATATTATTATGCAGTTTAAAAATGTTTGCCACGCTGCGCTGCCCGCGTTGTGCCGCGTGGCGTGGCGGCCATATTAATAACAAGAGCGGGGGCCCGCGCCTGACCGACCCGTTCCACGTGCTACGATGCCCGGTTTTTCAACCGATAATCTATGCACTTTTAATTAATGTAATGTACAGATGAGTACAAAGATGTATACACATTTTCAACATACTCCAATGAAATGTGGTGCCAATTTGTTATACATATTTTTCTTTAAGAATTGTCTAGCAAGTATTGCTATTTTTATGCAGAGAATCCTTCAGTCATTTTTCGTCCCATTGATACTGGGTAAAGACTTTAATGCTATACACCGGCGGCAGACAAGGACGAAAATTGTAATCTTAACTGGCCTTTGTGTGGATTGTTTTTATAAACTTTCCACAAAACTGGTTTAGAGACATTTTATAAAACTTACCTCATACTTTTTCATACTGTAACTGCACATGCTACTTCGAATAACAGTCTTAATTTTTCCATAGACTTTGGGGAGAGAACTTCTTCAATGCTAAGACCAAGAAGTGGGCGAAACAGAGAGACTCTGACAACAAGCGTTCTTTCTGCATGTACGTCCTGGACCCCATCTACAAGGTGTTCGACGCCATCATGAACTTCAAAAAGGACGAGATAGAATCGCTGCTGAAGAAGATTGGCGTCACCATCAAGCACGAGGACTCTGAGAAAGACGGCAAAGCCCTGCTCAAGGTGAGCTTGCACCACCATCTGACATTAATCTGTTATTTGATTCAAATTCCACTTATCGTTGTCACATTCGTCAATGACTTATTAGGACCAATACATATAATGGTTCAAACTTGTCTATGTTACGTACAACAGAGACTCTGTTTCATTCAGCCGAGTGTGTCCCTTCCGTTTCATTCAGCCGAGCTCAATGATACCATGAAACTGGGCAAGTTAAATTATGAATGAGCTATATTTCCAGTCCCAAGTGTTGCCAGTTACTTTGTTAATGAGTTTCTGGGTGTCAAAGAGGACATAAAGCAGAAGTCTTTTCGGAATTGGTTGTAAACTAAATAGTTTATGACCCCATAAATAAAAGAGACAACCCTGCAATTACGTTTATATCATCTGAAACCAGTCTGCTCTGCTATTAACATTTGCAGATTGCAACTCTTCTGTTCCAACTGTTCTGAAATTATTTTATACTTCAAATCCAGTAACACAGGTGTTTTATTCTTCCGCCTTAATTACATGACGTGGCTTGTGCAGGTTGTGATGAGGAGCTGGCTGCCGGCCGGCGAGGCGCTGCTGCAGATGATTGCCATCCACCTGCCGTCGCCCGTCGTGGCTCAGAAGTACCGTATGGAAATGCTGTACGAGGGTCCTCACGACGATGAGGCCGCCATTGGTATCAAGGTAGCTTAACGTTAAGCTTTTGGTATTATGGTGCTTGTACACGGCGTACGTTACATGCCATGCCATACCTTTACATGCATCTGTTTATACCATGCATGTAATTGTTTAAAGAAGTATGTGGGTCCAGCGACTCAAGCATGGTGCATCAAACTTGAGCATATTGTAGCCCGCGCCTTTACTTGTTCCAGCGACATGCACCGTGTTCAAGCACCATTCAATCTTCCCAAACGTATATAGCCA